>BGNK01001253.1:46810-71477 GCA_003297005.1 Symbiodinium sp. clade A Y106 | reverse complement strand
GTTTCGCACGAGAGGGTCTCAACTTGGTCCGTGTTTTAACAAAAATCAAGACCTGAGAAATGACTGGTTCTTGTACTTGGCGAACAACGAATCCACTGTAAATTACGGTGTAATCCTCATTTGCAGCATCATGACCGACGAGTGGGGCGCGGCATAACGAAGGGACTGAACGAGATTTAGGGTCTATGAGTTTCGGGTCTAGGGGCTTAGGGCTTAGGGTTTAGAGGTTTAGGGTCTCGGGGTTCAGGGTTTAGGGGTTTCAAGGTTTAGCGTTTCCGGGCTTAGGGTTTAGGGGTTATGGGTTTAGGACCCAGGCCCCCGGGAGGCCAAAGAGTAGATCCCGTAAGGGGGTTCCTACAAAGTGCCCTTCGTGAATTTGGGAGTATAGAGTGCCAGATTAGTGGATCTTCTTTCAAGATCCTTCCGGGGCTTTGGGTAGGTTATGTCTGAGCAGCTTGGCCGTCACAAGCATGCTCACTCAGTTTGCATGATTCTATGCCCAGGAAGGTCTCCCGATGACCCTATCTTGGGGCTAAAGACGTGTGCGGCCTAAACCCTAAACCCTGAACCCTAAACGGGCTGACAGTGACAGAAAAGGCCTTATACGCAGAGACCGCTAGGTAGGAAAGTTGGGCAGAGGCGGTTCATCCAGGGTTCTGCACCCTAGGTTTAGGGTTTAGGTTTTTTTTTAACCTATGATGGCTAGGGTTTAGGGTTTCCGAAACCCCAAGTCCCAGCGCTGAAAGCCGAACGTAACCAGAAATCAATCAGACCCCATCGTAACTCTATTCAACCCGGTAGAAGTGAATGGCACAAGCCCTAAACCCTGAAACCTGCCAAGCCCCTACAAAAACCATGTAGAACACAATTAACACATGTAAAACCCTAACGGCCTGTAAAACCCTACGAAACGCTAAGAGGTGCGGTTTAACAAACACACACACATGCAAACACTTGAAACTGAACCTACAAATCCATATACACGAACCTTGGAAAACTCGAGACCACCTCACGAAGAAACCGTTATACAAGAAAAGCTGCATAACAAAAAAACTCTGATAAAAAAAAAACCCAAACCTTAAATCCTGGACCTTTGACCTTTCACCCCAAATTATAAACCCCATATATACCCCTTGTAGAACCCTGGTGGATCCCTGAAAAAGAGCCCCTACAAACCCTTAGGGTATCCCTTAAAGGAGCCCTTAGCGTATCCCTTAAAGGAACCCTAAACCGTAAACCCCCCTTGATCCCCTACAGATTCCTACTTACAGAACCCTGAAAGGAACCTAGGTGGGGCTGTTAAAACTTTTGAAAAATATTAGTAAATAAGATCCCCTTAAGCCCAATAAGGGAGAATATAAAATGACCCAAAGCCCTACCTAGGAACCCTTCGAGGAACCCTTAAGAACCCCCAAAGGGGCCTCCAGAGGATCCTTAAAGTCTAAACCCTAAACCCTTAAACCCTCCTAGGGTAACGGGAACGCTTCAACCCTCAGACTCCAATATCCCTTAATTAAGCAATATACCTTAAATTATAGCAGGATCCCTAATATGAGTTAAAGAATAGTCCGTCCTTAATTAAGGGATATTGGAGTCTCTGGGTCCGTCGAGGGTTTATTGCGTAGGTTTCAGGGTTCCTTCAAGGGTATAGGGTTTCCGGTTCCTTTAAAAAGGGGTTCCTTAGAAGATCGGAAGTGGCCTGAGCCCTAAACCCTAAACCTCAAACCCTAGACCTTAAACCCTAAACCCTAAACCTTAGACCTCAAACCCTAAACCCGAAACTTTTTACCTCAAACCCTAAACCCGAAACCTTAGACGTTAAACCTTAAACCCTAAACCCCCTTAAAGGAAGCCCTAGAGACTATAGATCCGTTTAAAGGAACCCTATAAACCCCTAAAGGAACCCAGGGAACGCGCCTGCTTGTCCCTGTACTCGTGCAGGGCCCGGCAGGTCTCCGCGAAGGAGTCGGAGGTGTTCTTGTGGAGGTTCGAGACCTCGGGGATTCCCTTTACAGGGAGCTATAAGGGTTCCGTTAAAGGGATCTATAAGGGTTCCTTTAAAGGGATCTACAAGGGCTCCTCTAAAGGATCCCTTAACGTGCGTGCAGTCGTGCGCGCCTGTGCGTGCGGTGCGCGCGGTACGTGCGCACACACCGCGCGCACCCTACGCGCGCACTGCGCGCACGCACCACGCGCACTGTTTGCGCGTACCGCCGTACCGCGCGCACTGCGCGCGCGCACCTAGCACACTGCGTGCGCGCACCGCGCACACTGTACGCACACACTGCGCGGAAAAGTTAAGCCTACCAATTTTGAGTTAAGCCTACGGGAGTTAAGCCTACCAATTTTGAGTTATAAGCCTACCAATTTTGAAAGCGCGTACAGTGTGCGGTGGGTGCGCGCCGTGTGCGCGTGCAGTGCGCACGGTGTGCGCGTACAGTGTGCGCGGCACGCGCGTGCAGTGCGCGCGGTGCGCGCGTGCACCGCGCGCACACTGTACGCACACACCGCGCGCACTGCAGTGACACACCGCGCGCACTGTACACACATACCGCGCGCGCTGTACGCACGCACCGCGCGCACTGTATGCACGCACCGCGCGCACTGTACGCACACACCGCGCGCACTGCACGCACACACCGCGCGCACTGTACGCACACACCGCGCGCACTGCACACACACACACACCGCGCGCATCGTACGCACATACGAAAACACCGACTGCACAACCATATTCCCCCCAGCGTGCATAGCCTCCATAAACCCTATGCCAGAATCCTATTAAATTTAGCTAACTTAAAAGAACCCTTAAAGGAGCCCTCAAAGGATGCCTTTAGGGCTCCTTTAAGGGATACCCTGAGGTTCCCTTTAAGGGATACCTCCAGGGTTCCTTTAAAGGATACCCTGAGGGTCGAAAATGGTTTAGGGTTTAGGGTCTAGGGTCTAGGGTTTAGGGTTTAGGGTCTAGGGTGTGGGGTTCAGTGTTCTTGTGGAGGTTTGAGGCCTCAAGGGTCCCACAGGGATTTCAATGAAGTTGGCCCATTTTCCTATGGTTTTTACACAAAGATCCCTCAACTAAGGAATACTCCTTAAATCATATTCGGGATCCTACTATACTTTAAGGTACATTCCTTAGTGAAGGGATGTTGGAGTGTCTGGGTATAGGGCTTCAGGGCTCTAGGCGCTCATAAAGTCCATTTAAAGCTCCCTTAAGGATTACGGTTCGGGTTCAGGGTTTAGGCTTAAGGGTTTAGGGGTTAGGGTTTAGGGCTCTAGGATTGCGACTGTGGAACAACAAAATATAGTGCTATGGTATTATGCGCTGTGATTAATGCAATGCAATGAAGTTCCATAAAATGCAGTGCAATGCAGTGTAATGTACGCTTCTGTAAGCGCTGCAACGAAAGCTGATGTGGGGTAACATCATCAAAACTGTCTGTGCAAAGCAAGATACTACGCACACAGTCCGAAACCATAACACAAAGTTGAGCGGCGCAGTAAAGGTTTAGTAGGGCCTGTGGGCTGAGGTTGCAGGGTTTGATTCTGGCTTAACTAGGGTTTGGGTTTAGGGTTTAGGGCTTAGCGTAAACTTCTTCGTAAACCTCTCCGCCGAAAACAGGCGGAAATCAACCCTGAACCCTAAACTTCATGAACTTCTATATGCCCCTGTCTAAAATCACAGGGAAGACTGTGCAAAACGCAGAATAATACTGTATAGGGACCTTAATAATTAGAATAGGGGGGGGGGTTGGGGTATATTATACTATAATTATAATAAAGACCGCCCCAGAATAGAATAGGTAATTAGTAAGGCCCCATACTAAATCCTTATAATAGCTGTATAGACCCCTTTAAAGGAACCCTATTCTAATTTTATTAGGCCTCTAGTAGTCCAAGCGATCTATACAGAGCCTCCGAGCTGCCGTCAGGCTCAAGCGTTCAAGTTGATTGTGTTGAAGGCTTTTCCGGTAGAGGAGGTTCGGAGCGGTTCAGGGTTTACATAGGGTTTAGGGTGCATTTGGCAATTTATTCTTGTGGGGCTCAGCGCTCTATTTTTTGCGGGCTCTTTTCGGACTGCTGGTGCTATCGTTAGAGCAGTCACAGGCATTGCATGTGGACTGCATACGTCGGATTCCGGCTTCCGCGGTAAGCATAGATGCAGGTTTTCCCGCTTGAGGCTTGACGTATAGCATTTAGGCTATCGGTCTTCAGAAGTCCAACTTGCCTTGCTAACAGTCTCATCAAAAGGGTCATCGCCCCAGGTAACAACGGTTCCATTGACAAGAATGGCAGCGAAAGATCGGCCGGTGGCTTGGATATGCTGCACATCCTTCAGCTGATCCTGCAAAGCACTACTGCAACCACCACGTTGAGCTGTACCCCATGTCACGACAGATCCGTCGCCAAGGACAGCAGCAAAAGCGGAGCGATTGGCTTGGATCTGCTGCACATTCGTTAGCTGATCCTGCACAGCATTACTGTCACCACCGCTGTTGGCATCACCCCAGGTCACGACCGATCCATCGCCCAGAATGGCAGCAAAAGCGCTGTCAGCGGCCTGGACCTGCTGCAAGTTTTTCAGCTGTTCCTGCACAGCACTACACAATGCACTACAGTCACCACCATGACGAGCAGAACCCCATGTCACCTCAGATCCATCACCGAGAATGGCAGCAAACGCAAGGGACCCGGCTTGGATCTGCTGCACATTCTTCAGCTGGTCCTGCGCAGCACTACTGCCACCACCGCACCTCGGATCACCCCAGGTCACGACCGATCCATCACCAAGAATGGCAGCAAAAGCGTAGTCAGTGGCTTGGATCTGATGCACATTCTTCAGCTGTTCCTGCACATCACTACTGTCACCACCGTTGTCGGTAGAACCCCAGGTCACGACCGATCCGTCGCCCAGAATGGCAGCAAAAGCGCTCCGAGATGCTTGGATTTGCTGCACATTCGTCAGCTGAGCCTGCACGGCACTACTGTATTGCCCCAACTCACGACTGATCCGTCGCCAAGGATGGCAGCAAAGGCGTAGCCAGTGGCTTGGATCTGCTGCACATTCGTCAGCTGTGCGCGCACTGCACTAATGTCACCGCCATGATCAGCATAACCCCAGGTCACGACAGATCCATCACCAAGAATAGCAGCAAAAGCACGCTGATTGGCTTGGACGTGCTGCACATTCTTCAGCTGATCCTGCACAGCCCGACTGTTACCACCATCGGTAGCACGCCCCAGCTCACGACGGAGCCGTCACCAAGAATGGCAGCAAAAGCAGCGTGAGTGGCTTGGATCTGCTGGACATTCTTCAGCTGACTCTGCACAGCACTACTGTCACCACCAAGCTGAGAAACACCTGAGGTCACGACGGATGCATCTCCAAGTATGGCTGCAAAAGCTCTTTCATTGCGACATGTTTGAACTGGGCTAATTTGTAGCATCAGTGAATCACCATTTTGAACCGGGGTATCCCTAATCAGTGCGCCAGCATCCAGAACACTTCCGGATGAGTCAACCAGCCGCCCTTTTGTAACATCAAGGGCCGTCTGTGCTTCAAGAATCAATGCCTCCAGTTCCTCATCCAAATCTGCTTCGATCGTGGCTGTCCTGCCGCTGAGCAGTCGGACTTCCACAGTGACCGACATGGCGCTTCGGACAACCCCCAAGTCAAGAAGTCTGAGTTGCCACCCTGAACCCTAAACCAGAAAACCTTGATATTTAGAGATTGGAGTAGGCCCCTGTCAGCCAAAACCCTGAACCTTAAACCCTAAACCTGAGTCTGTTTTTCGCAGATTCGAGTGTACCGGACCTCTCCTGGCTCCCGGCACATAGGATGAAGGGCTTTAGCATTTATGGTGTCGGTTACAGGGTGGGGGGTGGGGAGGGGGTTATATAGGCGCCTAAATAATTACCAATATTGTTCTTAGGGTTCCTTATTATAGTTTATAGTATAGCATACCCCAAAACCCTGTCCGAATTATTAAGGACCCTACAGTAGGGCTCAGAGGTTCGAGGTTGAGACTTCTGCTCTAGAACCACGCCTCCGGCCCTTCTGGTAGCGCTTCCCAGAGACTCCAATATCCCTTAAAGAAGGAAATAAGGTTGAGGGTTTTTAGATCCCAGAGACTCCTATATCCCTTCATTAAGGAATAGACCTTAAATCATATTAGGGATCCTACTATAATTTAAAATTATAGTAGGATCCCTAATATGACTTAAGGGTATATTCGTGAATTAAGGGATATTGGAGTCTCTGGGTTTGCCAGGATGCTCAAGATGTTCTTCGGCTTATCAGATGTTTAGGTCGGGATACACTTACAGCAGAATGCTTTAGGGGTGTGGGGTTTAGGGTTTTTAGAAAGATCACTCATGGGGATCTAGTGGTTTAGAGCAATCAGTTTCAATAAGCATCGTCAGAGGATGAGGATTTCGGGATTGAGCGTGGCCTCGAAGAATTACGGTTTACATGGTGTTGTGGCTCAGGCTGGAAACTTGTGGGGTATGCAAAGACCTAAAAATTGGGGCCCCCAGACCCGAAACCCTGAACCCTAAACCCTCAAACCTAATCCCTAACCTAAGCCCCTTTAGGCCCTCAACCTCGAACCCCTAGGATCCTCCAAAGAAGTCCTTCGTCCACTTAACACGGCTTAGGAGGCTACAGTTTAGGGTTTAAGGACACCCTCAGAGCCCAAACCAGCCCCAATGTGGACGCTTGAACAAATAGTACTTTGAAAGTTTCCATATGGTACTCTATGGTTTAGAAGCCTCTTGCTTTGACCCCTAATTAACAGCAACTAGTGCAACTAATTAAAGAAACACTGGGCCCTGTAAAACCCTCAGAAGACCCTATGAAAGCCTCAAAGGAACCCTAGACCTTAAAAAAAGGCCGTTACATGATGTTTCAAACCATGCGCCCTTGAATGCCTTAAAACTCAGAATAGGGTTTCCGTTTAAGGGTTCCTTTAAAGGGCTCTATATGAAGTCGACAATAAGGTGTACCGTAGGGGATTTATATCGGGGCCCTAGTGACCGGAAAAAGGTTCGGGGGCAAATTATGCCAAAGCGATGAAAGGAACCCTTAAGTGGGAATAGTATGACCAATAATTCAGGCTTCTATAGTAAGCCCTGAACCCCAAACCCCTAAACCCCTCAACCCCTAAACCCCTAAACCCCTAAACCCCTAAACCCCCAAACCCCTCAACCCCTAAACCCCTAAACCCCTGAACCCCTAAACCCCTAAACCCTGAACCCTAAACACTGGCCATCCTGGGCGTCCCGGCCGCGATGCGCGCCGCCAGGATCGAGAAGTCCGGATGTTTCTGGGACATGTATGCACATGTCTCCTGAGGACTGTTTTGGGGTTTAGGGTTTAGGCCTCAACAATCAGGCCTTAGGGTTTAGGGGGCCCTTTGAAAGGGTCTTTCAGAGCTACTATAAGAGCTATTATAGGGATTACGTCTCCTGAGGATTTAGGTATTTCGAGATCTCGCTTCCGGATTTGTGGTTCTGATGGATAAAGTTTATGGTTTAGAGTTTAGGGTTTAGGGTTTGGGGTTTAGGGTTTAGGGTTTGGGGTTTAGGGTTTAGGGTTTAGGGTTGGGGTTTGGGGTTTAGGAGGTTCATAAAAGTGCAGCCTTATAACCTGTGGGAAGGTTTTTCTCTGACGGGGAGCTTTGAAAAACAGCGCACTTCTCCTCAGGATGAAGTGTTTAGGGCTCAGGGTTTAGGGCTTCAAGGTCGGGGGCCTAAGAGACTGAGGATAAATTTTGGGTTTGGGGAGTTCAAAGCTAGAGGCTTGGTGGTTTAAGGCCTGAGGCACTGGCTCAAGTGGGGCTTGAGAAGAAACTGCAAATCAGTAGTATGCACTACGGATTAAACCTAAACCCTCAACCCCGAACCCTACAACCACCGAAACCCGAAAACCGCGAAAACCCGAACCCTAAACCCCTAGACCGTGAACGAATGTCCCTGTATAGATCCTATGTAATTGCACTATGATATACACAAAAAACCCTTTGTTCTCCCAAACCCAAACACCCCATAAATCCTAAACCCATAAACCTAAAGCCTTAAAGCAATCCTGAAGAAAAGCCCTAAACCCCTCAACCCCAAAACCCCAAACCCCTCTTCCCGAAGCCCTTTACCCCGAAAGCCCTAAACAACAAATCCCAAACCCCTAAACCCCAAACCCCAAAACCCAAATCCCCAAACAAAAGCCCCTAAATCCTTAACCCCAAAACCCCAAACCCCAAACTAAAGCCCCTAAATCCTTAACACCAAAACCCCAAAACCCCAAACTAAAGCCCCTAAACCCTAAACCCCCAAAACCCTCAACTCCAAAGTAAAGCCCCTAAACCCCTCATCCCGCCGAGCTTCGGCAGCTAGCTCATCGATCTGGGCCGTGGTGATCCCACTGTGGAATCCGTCGAGAACCTATGCATGTCCCAGGCCATCAGAGGATCTACCTGGACCCCCTCCCTTTTCAGGGTTCCTGTAAGGGAATCTATAAGGGTTCCTCTAAAGGGATCTATAGGGTTTAGGGAGTTTAGGGAGTTTAGGGTTTAGGATCTACCTGGGCCCTGAAGAACCTCCCTGTTTAGGTCTCCTTATTATAGGATAGAACCGCCAAAAGCTGTATGGGTTTAGGGTTTCAGGTCTTGCCCTTAAAATCGGCCAAGATGACCTGATCTAGTGGTCTGAATAATTACGCATGTTATCCCCTTAGATGATGAGTATACTATAATGTACCCCGCACAATAAAAGTACTGTTCTGATTCATAACCCTACGTACAATATCCGTGTCGAGCGTGTAAGAACAGGAGTCTATACCCTAAACCCCAAACCCAAAGGCCGAATCCTAGAAGCCCGACCTTCATGGTGATCCTCACCGGGTCGATAAAGTCGGAGTCTAAGCCGTCACACAAAGCCTGGCCGCAGGCGTTTGGGGTTTAGGGTTTAGGGTTTAGGGTAGCGCTTAAAGAATTTAGGGCTTAGAACTTTTGTGGTGTAGGGCTCTAGGCAGTAGAGCTTTAGGGCTTGCCAGGACCAGAATGCCGTTCCTGCCCTAGTCGCTCTAGCCACGACCACGGGATACATATTATGTCTATGAGCCAGATTTTCTTGGGATGCTGCTGCCGCCCCTGATACCACCGACATAGTGAGAAATGGGTGGACTTCAATCCAGACTTCGGGATGAGAGTCGTGTGCTGCTGCAGAACCCGCCAAACCCTAAGCCCTAAACCCTAAAACTGTAGGGGGTTTAGGGGTTTAGGGTTTAGGGCTTTAGGGTTTAGGATTTAGGGGTTTAGGGGTGAATGTTGCTTTGCTGTTCTTCTCTGGTAAGACCTGGTCTTATAGACTCGCTGCTTTCCCGACCATTTCGGCTGAGAACGGAGAACCCAGAGACTCCAATTTGGCTTAATTAAGGAATATTCCGCAAATCATATTCGGGATCCTATTATAACTTAAGGTATATTCCCCAATTAAGGGATATTGGAGTCTCTGGGAACAGCAGCATCTGAACACCAGATGCAAATGGGAGTTTCCGAAAAATTAGGGTTACCTTGTTTGGGGATCTGAAAATAAGGGTCCTACTATTTGGGGGACTATATTAGGGTCCCCTATTTGCGGAAACTCCCAAGTCAGCAAGTGGCCGAAGATCTTGATGCGGCGGCCGGCTAGCCACAGCCGCCTACGCCTCTGCTGCAAGTTGCTTGCCGGAGTCTTCCAAGCACCCCGATCTCGGATTGACTTGGGAGTTTCCGAAAATAGGGGACCCTAATATAGTAGCCTAAATAGTAGGATCCCTATTATAAGGACCCCAAAATGAGGTACCCCCTAATTTTTCGGAAACTCCCACTTGCATGACCCCAAGCGCCCTTTAACAGCGCTCTTCAGGTCTTTAGATCGAATTCCTTCCACCCCTAAACTCCGGTTAGAGTCATTAGAGGGGCGTTCGAAGCCCAAACCCAAAACCCGAAGGTTGATAATAGCTTGGGCTTCATCCTAAAGTCCCGAGCCGTAATAAAACCCTTTACCCTGAGCCCCTAAGCCTTAAACCCCTAGCCGAACTCCAGCTGCTGGCCTGAATTCGCTTCGTGATGTTGTCGAACTTCACCTGTGCCGCAAAAAAAAGACAGAGTGCCTAAGCGAACCGTGAACAACTTCCGAGATTATTTCAACAGCCATGCTGGTTGTACCGGTTTGTTCTGTAGCCGTGTTTACGGCTGCTTAGGGTGTTTCTGGGATTGTTAAGGTTTTGCAGGGACTTTTAAGCTGTTGAGACTTAATGTTGTTCGGGCGCAGGCTTCAGGGTTTCCGGATCAGGTCTACAAAGACTTTCTACGTGCTGTAGGGGTGCAGGGTTTAGGGTTTAGGGATCATGGTTTGGTTCTTGAGCCTAGAGACTCCAATATCCCTTAATCCAGGAACATACCTTAAATTGTAGTAGGATCCCTAATATGACATAAGGGGATATTGGGGTCCCCTGAACCCTAAACCCCATATAGATCCCTTAAAAGAACCCTTGTAGATCCCGTTAAAGGAACCCTATAAAACCCCTGCGGGCCGTTGGGGCCTTTGTTTAGGATGGCTTAGGGGTCCGGGATTGGGCTTCGGGGAGTTGGGTTCAAGGCGCCGGGGTCGGATGAAAAGCAGGTTGAGGGTTTAGGGTTTGGGGTTTTAGGGTTTAGGGTTTGGGGTTTGGGGGTTTAGGGTTTAGGGTTTGGGTTCAAGCCAAAAGCCCTGAAAACCCAGAGACTCCAAAACCCCTTAGTTAGAATATCCTTAAATCATATTCAGGATCCTACTATAAGGAATATTCCTGAATTAAGGGAGGTACGGCTTCGAGGGACCCAACTCTCGCTTCCTACAGTTCGTGGGCTCCCACACGGGGTTTAGGGTTTAGGGTTTAGGGCTTATGGTTTAGGGTTTAGGGTTTGGGGTTTTAGGGTTTTGGGTTTGGGGCTTTAGGGTTTGGAGGCTTAGGGTTTAGGGTGTCGAGTTTAGGGTTTAGAGTTCTAGGGTTTCGGGGCTTAGGGTTGTAGGGTTTAGGGTTTGGGTTTTAGGGTCTAGGGCTTACAGTTTAGGGTTTGAGGTCTCGGGTTTAGGGCTTAGGGTTTGGACCTATAGACCCCTATACTGATCCCCATGACCCATCATGCTTTAAACTCTATTGCCATCAATCCCAGTTACTAAGTCAAGGTGGGTGATCAAGGCCACAAGAGAGCTGCGCTGACTTCGGGTTGAGGGCTTCCCTAAACCCTAGGCCCTAAACCCCTAAACCCCTAAACCCTTAAACCCTTAAACCCCTAGACCCTGAACCCCTAAACCCTAAACCCTAAACCCCTAAACCCTAAACCCTAAACCCTGAACCCTAAACTCCGAACTCAAACCCCAAAACCCTGAACCCTGACAAATCTATACCCCAAACCCTACAGAAAGGGCTAGACCCCAGAACCCTAAAACCCTAAACCCCTAAACCCTAAACCTCAGAACCCCAAAAGCCCCAACCCTAAAGCCCCAGAACCTGAACCCTATAATCCCTTACATCCTAAACGAACCCTAGGTAGATCCTTTTAAAGGAAACCTAGGAGAAGGGGATCGGCCTCCTGATGTGTTCCATCGCGCTTGATGACGTACCTTGGCTGACTTCAGAACCCCTCCTGAAAAGTAAACTGTTAGCCTCCTGATTATAGTTCATATAGAAGCCCAAAAAGTTAATGTCCTAAGAGCCAACCAGAAGAACGCCAAGGTACTGTGCCGCCATGGTCGCAGCGGAGCCTAGAAACTACGTTGATAGCCTACCCAGACGGCTGCGGAGCACGTCTAGGATTTGCGGGGTTTGGCGGTTTAGGATTTAATGTAGGGGCGTTGATAATTAGAATAGGGCTTGGCGATCTATTATACAATAATCAATTACAACAAGGAACCCCTAAAACCCTATTCTAAGTGTTCAAAGCCCCTACATTAGGGTTCAGGGTTGATGTCTTGGGGTTTGGGGTGTGGGACCTGCTTGAGGGACCCGGGCACCCTGAACGTGACTGCGAGGCTGCTCCAAAAACTGGGGCTTAGGGTTTAGGGCTTTAGGTGATTGGGTTTAGGGTTTAGGGTTTTAGGTGTTTGGGCTTAGGGTTTAGGGTTTAGGGGTTTTAGGTGTTTGGGGCTGAGGGTTTTAGCTGTTTGGGTTTAGGGTTTTAGGTGTGGGGGGTTATTGAGGTGTCTTGAAGCTTGTGAAATGATTTGGGATTTAATGCTTTGGGCTCCTGACGCTCTAAACAAAGGCCCCAACAGCCAGTAGGGGTTTATAGGGTTTCTTTAAACGGATCTATAAGGGTTCCTTTAAAGGGATCTACAGGCAATAGGGTTTAGCGGACTCCAATATCCCTGAATGAAGGAATATACCCTTAAATCATATTAGGGATTCTACTATAATTGACGGTATAGTCTCTGGCTTAAGAGTTAGAATCGAATCGGTTCTTGGGGGGTGACTTGTATCGTCACCATGTTGTGGGAGTCCCAGAAATACTATGACTGATGGTTACGAAGTCCATATTACTTTAGAGCACAAACTCGCTTGGTAGGTTTATGGCCTAGGAGGCAAGCAAGGACGGGCTCTGCGATCTCGGTATTCGAGGAACCTGAAGCGTCTCTGAATCCTAAACCCTCCCAAACCCTAAGCCCTCACTTGCAACCCCTTTCGAGGTAGATTGAAAAGCAAAGCCGCGTCAGAGAACCCGACAAACCCCCCCCCTGTCCTCCCTAGACCCTAGCCCAGAACGCTAAATCCTGCCAAACCCTAAGCCCTCATACGCAACCCCCTCCAGGACTCTTCTAATAACCGGCTTGGAGAACGCGACAAACCCCCCTAAACCCTGAACCCCCCTAAACCTTAAACGCCCTAAACCCAAACCCCAAACCCTAAACCCAAACCCTAAACCCTTAACCACCCCTAGGACCTAAACCCTAAACCTCCCCTAAACCCTAAACCCCAAGAAGCCACCGCCTCAACTCGTCCACCTGCAAGCCCCCAGGGACGCGCGTGGGGTACGTCAGCTGGTCCTTAAAGGCTTCAGGTTTAGGGCTTTGAGGGTTCAGCAGTTAGGGTATAGCATTAAGGGTTTGAGGTTTCGGGTTTCGGCAGGTGTTTTGGGTTTCGGGCGCGGGTGCAAGGGTTTTAAGGGTTCGGGTTGTAGACAAAAGGTTTAAGCCTTTTTATCGAGATGCTTGCAGAATTAATACGCTATAACACTCTGAACCCTGCACCCAAAACGCTAAACCCTGGGGTTCAAGGATTTAGGGTTCAAGGCATGGGCCAAAGGGGTGTCTGGGTTTCGTCAGAGCTATGGATCTGGGGATGTTGGTGCTAGAAAGAAGTTAATTGGGCTTGGGCGGAAACCCCGAAGGGATCCAGATTATAAGCCCTTCTTTAAGACCCTAAAAGAGCTTCAAACCATGTAAAAACTGTAGCTTCGGTTTCAGCCGGTGCTGGAGCTTCGGGGCTGGTGCTGGGGTTTGTGTTTAGGGCTTTAGGGTTTGAGAGCTCAGGAGTTTAGGAATGCAGGATAGAGGCCTCAGGGATAAACTTGAAAGTCTGCAAGCGAGTACATGGAGGGTTAGGGTTTAGGGTGTAGGGTTTCTGGAGCTCAGGGCGAGCAACCGTGCTCGAAGGATCATGGGTAGTTATATGCGGGACTACTGGCGTTTTATTTGGGGCTAGGAGTAAATATGGCTATTGGTTACCTTCCTAGGCATAGCCACACTTAGTAAGGCCCATGGTCTTTTGAGTACACTTACCGAGAAACTCCTTAGGTCATACTAGGGATCCCACTATAACTTAAGGTACATTCCATAATGAAGGGCTATTGGAGTCTCTGGGTCCGACCCTACATCCCCTGACTAGCCCTTGGGGCCGCACCGACAGCGTGCCGAGGATGTTCACCGGCCGCTGCGGGAGGTAGTAGACGTCGCCTCAAGAGCTCTGGGTTCCGTGTTCCGCCCGGAGACTCCAATTAAGGAATATACCATAAGTTATAGCAGGATCCCTAATATGATTTAACGAATATACTTTAATTCCCTTATGGAACCCGTATAGATCCCTTGAAGGAGCCCTTTAACCTTAAGGAACCCTTACGGAATATTCCTTAATTAAGGGATATTGGAGTCTCTGGGCATCTTTTGGATTTAGGGCCTATAGTTTTTAGGGTTTAGCGTCAAGCGGTTTAGGGTTTTGGGGGTCGAGGGTTAAGGGTTTTATGTTTTCAGGCTTTAGAGTTTAAGGCTTTAGGGTTAGGGTCTTCTCGGCGCCCTGGTGCATAGAGCTATGTTTCGGGGGAGGGATATGCTATAGTATATCAACCTTGGGACTATACAATGGATCCTGCTACTTATCATTCGACCTCCATAGTAGAGGTATCATGTTAAGACTTATTCCATACAAACCGTCTAAAGACTAGCTTGAGCCTTAGAGCCCGAGGCTCATGTGCTAGCCACTATGATAGCCAGGGTGTAAGGTGTAGGATTTAGGGCTTAGAGTAAACAAAAAATAAAAACGGTAAAGTACATTGGTTACTTTCTCTGTAGTGCTCTGGCACGGAGACCTACAATGTAACCCCCACAATCTGTGTGAGTAAGGCCTTCTAGCTAGTCTTATGCCTACCTTGTTATGCCTTGAACCCCAGAACCTAAACCCTAAACTCCTAAAACTTGAACACTGAGCACCTAAACCCTAAACCCCGAAACCCCCAAATCCCTGAACCCCCAAACCCCGAAACCCTATCCCCCTAAACCCTAAACCCCTTGGAAGTCTCGACCCCAAACCCCTAAACTCCGAAACCCTTAAATCCCTCAACCCCCAAACCCTAAACCCTAAATGGAGCCCAGCAAAAATTCCCCAGGGTGTGTCGGCCCCCAGCTGCATGTTCACGACGATCTTGTCCGGCTTCTTAGCGCAAAACGCTGGATGACATGAGCTAGTGAATTGAATGTCTCTGAATTGTAGGCTGTCGAGTCACCGTCCTCCGCTTCTTGCTGGGCGACTCGTCGCGCTCCAGCGCGACCCAGTCCTCGGGCCAAGCTCAAGGTGGGATTCGGAAAAAGCGATCAATAGAAAANCGAGTCACCGTCCTCCGCTTCTTGCTGGGCGACTCGTCGCGCTCCAGCGCGACCCAGTCCTCGGGCCAAGCTCAAGGTGGGATTCGGAAAAAGCGATCAATAGAAAAAGGAGGGAATATTCAATCGGCGATGGTGCCCTGCACTCCGCCGTCGCCCTTGGTTGGCTTCATGTCGGGGCAACGTCAGAGAAAAGGCTATCCCGCGCAAGGCGTCAAGCCGAGCTGCAGCCGGCGTGTCGGTGATGTAAAAGGAGTAGGAAACCAATAAAAACTCGATGTTTTTGCAGTGTTGATGCTTGTTGGTTTAAGGTTAGGGTTTAGGGTTCGGTTTAGGGTTTGGGGTTTAGTAATGGGTGCCCAAAACACTTTCCCACGAAGGTGGTATTGGGATTTTCGGGTTCGATAATGGGTCCGAAAACATTTTCCCCCGAAGGTGGTATTGGGATTTGGGGGGTTTAGCAATGGATGCCCAGAACCCTTTCCCCGAAGGTGGTGTTGGTTTTTGTGGTTTTTGCTGTTGTTTAGGGCTGCGGACCACTGAATCGGAAATCTGACCCTAGCTCAAAACTCTCCAGTACTAAATTTTGTATAAAAAATTCAATTTGGGGTTCAATCTGGAGGGACCCCCCTTTGGAGGTTGTTGGCTGTGGAGTCCAAAAACTGCGCTAGCGAACCCTAAACCCTAAACCCTAAACCCTAGACCCTAAACCAACAAGCATCAACACTGCAAAAACATCGAGTTTTTACTGGTTTCCTACTCCTTTTAAACCCTAAACCCTAATACTGAATACCTTAATACTTTAATACCTTGAAATAAGAACAACAAGAAACCTTGAACCCGCCACAGAACAGGGTCCAGGGATTAGGGTTTAGGGTTTAGGGTCCAGGGATTAGGGTTTAGGGTTCAGGGTTTAGGGTTTAGGGTCCAGGGATTAGGGTTTAGGGTTTAGGGTCCAGGGATTAGGGTTTAGGGTCCACGGATTAGGGTTTAGGGTTTAGGGTCCAGGGATTAGGGTTTAGGGTTTAGGGTTTAGGGTAACCCAAGGAAAGCTCAAACCCAAGAAACCTCCAGGCTCCTTCAGGCCCTAACAGCGCAAACCCTAAAACCTTAAAACCGAAAGCCCCTAAACCCTAAAACCCTAAAACCCCTAAACCCTAAACCCCAAACCCTAAATTCCTAAACCCAAACCGACCCTGTACCCTAAACCCCGAGTTTCTGGCCATGGAGGCCCTGATTGTGTCCAAAAGCCGCCGGGCAGGTGATGGAACCTTTTGCCTCGAGCTGCGGTTTGGGGCTTTAGGGTTTTGAGGGTTTAGGATTCAGGTTTAGGGCTTTAGGGCTTTGAGGGTTTAGGATTTAGGGTTTAGAGGGTTTTGGGTTTAGGATTTAGGGTTTTAGGATTTAGGGCTTTAGGGCTTTGAGGGTTTAGGGTTTAGGATTTAGGGTTTTAGGATTTAGGGTTTTAGGATTTAGGGCATTAGGGCTTTAGGGCTTTGAGGGTTTAGGATCTCCTTCTTCTTCACGACCACGGCTTGCTCGGTGACAAGAAACAGCTTGTCCCAAAGGGCTGTCTCTCCAGAGACTCCAATATGCCTTAATTAAAGAATATTCCTTAAATCAGATTAGGGATCCTGCTATAACTTGAGGTTTTTTCATTAACTCCCTTATAGAACCCTTATAGATCCCTTCAAGGACCTCCGTCCTGCCCGAGAGCTCCGTGGCTCCTTGCTCAAGTTCTCGTCACTCGCCGCTGGGTTGCGAGTTTTGGCTGAGGGGAGTAGAAGTCCGCGCTTCGCTCCTGTCCGAAGTGGTGCAAATTTGGTTTAGGGTTGAGGGTTTAGGGTTTAGGGTTGGGGGTTTAGGGTTTAGGGTTTAAGTTTTGTTTAGGCATCAGATGGTTTGGAAGACGGCTTAACAGGGCCTTGGGCGAGGCACAAGACGATTTAGGGCTTCGGTTAAAGGCGTCTCATTAGACGTCTTAGGTCTGGAGGTGTAGGAGGTTTAGGGCTCAGTGGCTTTCAGGGGCTTTAGGGGTTCAGGGGTTTAGGGTTTAGGGGTTTAGGGTTTAGGGTTTAGGGGTTTAGGGTTTTGGGTTTTGTTTCATAAGGGTTTTACTTGGAGGTTCATGGGACTTGGTAAGTAAGGCAGTAACTACCTTAATTGGGGCTACAAGGAATTACACATATACTTACGTCGTTTCTAACCCGAGCTGGTAAGTCCCATGACTTTTTACGTCAGGGTTTTATCCCGGATTTGTGCTATGTAAATTTTCTTGACCCTGTATCCCAGATGCTGCTCGCTCTTATGGTTTAGAGTTTAGGGTGTAGGGTTTAGGGCTTAGGGGTTTCGGGGCCCAGGGGACTCGTTAACTAAGGTTATACATGTTATAAGTGAGGTAACCATACGTACCAATTATTTATGGCTCATTTAAGGTACATATATATTAGATACTTACTAAGTCCCATGTAGCTCCATCTAGTGGTGGTGGTAAAAGTAATAGTCGTCGTCATAGTACCCGTAGTCGCAGTCGCAGCCGTCGCAGCACGCCGACGACGATTGTAGCAGCAGCAGCAGAATCTGAAGTCGTCTTTGTCGTAGTCATAGTGGTAGGGCAGAGGACGCACAGGAGTAGCAGTGCGAAGGCAACAGCAGCTGCGACGGTCATCGTCATGGAGACGGCGGCGACAGCGGTAGCCTTCATGCTAGCTGCTGGCATCAAAAGAGCACCTAAACCCCAAAACAAACCCTATACCCCTTAACCCCCATGTGACCCTGAACCTGAACCCCTTTTATAGCCCTAAAGCCCCCCTGAATCCCTGAACCTTAAAGCTTCTTCTCCGTACTTCGGACACGATCCCCTTAACCCCACTTGGAGGCCCTTTTGACTTAGTAAGTCTACTTAGTGCCCCTTAGAAACCCTACTATAATCCCCCATAACCCACCTTACTAACCCTACTTACTAAGTCAAAGGGGCCTCCAAGCAGAACTCTTACATCTGGGCAGTTGTCAAAATTCTCGTCCCTCTGGGCTCCCAATATCCCTTGATTAAAGACTATACCTTAAAGTATAGTAGGATCCCTAATATGGTTTAAGGAATAAAAAAGGGGTTTCTTAAAACCCTCTTTTTTTTTTAACCCTCTTCCTTAAAGTATAGTAGGATCCCTAATATGGTTTAAGGAATATTCCGTAATTAGGGGATAACCCTATATAACTCTACTCTTAGTACGGCACCCGACAGATTGGGGGAGCCAAAACCCTAAACCCTCAACCCCTACACCCAAAACCCCTGAACCCCAAACCCCTAAACCCTCAACCCTAAACCCTAAACCCTAAACCCTCATTCATTCTGGGTCGATGACCACGGGCCATAAGCCGCCGAGGCAGCGGAAGATCGAGGACCTCAATCATTTAAGGGTTCATGGGTTTAGGGCTCATGGGTTTAGGGTTTAGGGCTTTTAGGGTTTAGGGCTCATGGGTTTCGGGTTTAGGGTTTATGGGACTTGGTAACTTACAGGGCTCTCCGTAAAGGCTTCCTTAAGGGGCTCCTTACAGGGTTCCTTAAAGGGATTTACAGGGGTTTAGGGCTTGCGGTCTACTTATTTAGGTAGGGTTCCTTCTAAGTCTAAGGGTTCTATCACAGGGTTCCCTGGAAGGGTTCCTTCCGAAGAACCAGACCTAAGCCCTAACCTTGAAACCCCCAAACCTCTAAACCTTGCGCCTCTCCTCTGAACCCTAAGTCGCCTCCAAGTATTCGAACCTTATTAAACGGGTAGTTCTCTAAATTAGGGTCCCTTTTAAGGACCTTGGAGACCTAAGGGGCCCCCATTTCGAGAACTACCCAGTTCCTCACTAATTTCTCCGGGCTACACCTTTTCTAAAACAACCTACTCGCTAGAACCATCCACCCTTGAGCATTAAGCCCTAGACCCTAAAAGACATGGTATAACTTGAGCCTGAAATCCTTCCAAAGGCCTTCTGAAAGGGCCTACCCATGTAAAACTTACCCCCCAAAATCGCCGCCCTCTTAGAGTTTAGAGTCTAGTAGGGTTTAGGGCCTTGGAGAGAGCCAGCTCCTGTCAAGCCAGCAGTTCGCGGAGCCTTTCAGGGGCCTTAATTACTAGAACAGGGTTTTGGGGGCATATTATACTATGATAAGGAACACCCAAAATTGTATTACTATTATTATGCTTACTAGTATTACTATTATTGCTATTACTGTTACTATTATTATTAGTATAGGCGACTACCGAGGCCCCTTCATTAGGCAAACGAAGATTCAGGATTCCTTGAGTCTCCTCCACTCCTCTGCCTGTTTGGCCATAGGCTGGAGCACGGTTTAGGGTTTAGGGTTTAGGGTTTGAGTAGGGTTTAGGGTTTAGGGTTTAGTGTTGTGTGGCCATAGGCTGGAGCATGGTCGTTTAACACCATGAAAAACCCAAGCCCTGAAGCTCAAGACCAAACCCTTAAACGTCAAACACCCCGAAACCCTAAACCCTAAACCTTAAACACTAAACCCTAAACCCTCAACCAGAACCCCGTTTCGAAGATTGATAGAGCCCCATCACAGACCTATACTTGCTTGGCACGAAAAGGAAGCCTGTGCCGCTCCCTAGAGGCTCCAATATCCCTTAATTTAGGAATATACATCTAAGGGTTCCTTGAAGGGCTCCTTAAAGGGATCCATAAGGGTTCCATAAGCGAATTAAGGAATATACCCTTAAATTATACTAGGATCCCTAATATGACTTAAGGAATATTCTTCAATTAAGGGACATTGGAATCTCTGGGCCCCAACTCTCTATTTAACAAAGTACCGTACAAAACTTTACTTGACCTAAACCCGTAACGCTAAACCCGCAACTTAACTTCTGAGCACAAGGCTTGCCAGCACCATTGTGCCCGCAAATAACCAGGTGCCTGCCAGGAGTGACCTGCAGTTGGCTAGAGGGCCGTTATACTTAGAATTGAGTTCGATTTCAGGGTTCCTGTGAAGGGGTGACTAAAAGGGCTGATCATGGGGGTTTGGTACAGGGGCCTTCATAATTAGATGAGGCTTGTGGGGTATACTGCTGTGTAATTTTGAGCCCTGAGGGATCGTATCTGAATTATTCGGGCCTGTTTTAACATAAAACCGTTATGAAACCCTATCATAACAAAAACCTTGCAAAAAAAAACTTGTGGGACACCTAAAAACCCTGTATATCCATGATAAAGCCCTTTTTAAACCCTTAGAAAACCCGCTCAAAAAAGCCTTCCAAATCCTGATGATTGAAGACCCTATAAAACCGGTGTGAATCCTTATAACCGCAGCTGGGCCAGTGGTTTCTGCGTTGACGGTTCAGCATTTAGGGTCTAGGGTTTAGGGTTTAGGGTTTAGGGTCTAGGGTTTGCGGTTCAGCATTTAGGGCTTTGGGTTTAGAGGTTTCGGACAGCATCGAAATCTGGCAGCAACGTCGTCCTAAACCCCAAATCCCAACACCTTATGAAGCCTAAATTTCAAAACCTGAAACCATCAACCTGTAAAACCTATATAAATCTCGAAAGACCTGGACCCTTGACCCTAGGCCCTAACTTGAGAGTTTAAGCATTACACTGCGATGGACGATGTTGACAGCGACGATGCCAAGGAGGATGATGACGAAGACGATGAAGATAGCGGACGTGTTGACAGCGATGGCGTTCATGTTTATAGGTCTTCACTTTTGAATTGAAAAAACACACACACACATGCACCTGTACTGTGATTTGGGGTTCCTTATTATGAGTAGAGTATCTATAACGGGCCCCCAAACCCTAACGATGCATTGCAGCGCATACGCGATCTCATAAACGCAACGGGCCGTCTCATAGACTCCCTCGCATCGGATGTAGGGCTTTAGGCATGGAGCTTGGCGTTTAGAGTCTTACGCTCTGGGAAGGTTTTGTGGGTATGATGCTGCACCACAGACAGGCTGTAAGGAGCGACGGTTTAAAAGGGTTTAGGGTACAGGGTAAAGGGTTTAGGGTTTAGGAGTTAAAGACATCCCAAGACTGCAAGCGATTCTGCAAAATCTTAGCACACGATTGTTTACTTTGCAGCGGGCCTCTTGCGAAAAAGAAGCACCTTTGCTTTGGCTTTGGCCTTTGCCTTGGGCTTTGCCTTGGCCTTTGCCCTGGGCTTTGCCTTGGCCTTTGCCCTGGGCTTTGCCTTGGCCTTTGCCCTGGGCTTACCTTGCGCCGTGGCCTTCGCCTTCGCTGCACGTGCAGCAGCGGCTTCAGCCAAAGCCTGGGATAGAATCCGATCGTCCTCCTCAGATCGGCCCAGCTGCTCTTTTACTTGCTTACTGTCACCGCCGGACGCTGGGCATCCCCACGTTACGACAGATCCATCCGCCCTGATTGCAGCAAAGGCGAAGGGGTTGGCTTGGATGCAAGTGACGTTTTTGAGCTGCCCTTGCACCGCACCTGTGCAGCCTCCGCTTCCCCGCGCGCCCCAAGCAACCACTGATCCATCCTCGCGCAGAGCAGCGAAGGCATGCGAGCTAGCTTGGATGGCTTTGACATTCTGCAACTGGCTCTGGACTTCTCTTGCATCTGCTGCCCTCTTGTCTCCCCAGGTGACCACTGACCCGTCGGAGCGTAATGCAGCGAATGCCAAAGCTGAAGCTTGAATCTGCACAACGTTCACGAGCTGAGACTGGACGAGCCGTCCGAAGGGCCGACCCCATGTCATCACGGATCCATCCCTGCGAAGAGCAGCGAAAGCCACGTGGTCGCCGAAGCCACAGACCTGTATGCCCGAAACCTCTTCGAAGTGCCGGAGTGAGTTGCGAGGGCCATCAAAAAAGTCCCAGACAGCAAGCTGTCCATCCTTGTTCACGGCCGCCCAGGCATATTCACAACCCTGAAACTGATCCACCTCTGTCAGAGTGCTGTGCATGTCCGGCAATCTCACGTTCAATTCATCAAAGAACCCCCAAGACACCACGTGGCCATTGGCAGTAATCGCATAGAAGCCTTTCTGGCCCAAAGAAAGCAAAAGTCAGGATAGGAGGCTTATCTCAATGCCCCTACAATGAAGCAATATAAGCTGGGGATATCCTTTGTAAAATGCAAATGCTCTGTACTTTTTGAGCCCCCCCGAGCCTTCTCTGCAGCCAATGATGTGCAGAACATCCTTCAGCTGGCTTCGCACATGACTACAGCACCCACCCATCTCGTAGTCCCCCCATGTCACCACAGTTCCTTAGTTGTCCGGGAAGTAAGTACTGTACCTTAACTGGTGCTATAATTTATTCATAAGATTCATAACCCAACTTACTAAGCCTCATGAAATTCCAAGGCGTATATTTTGGGAACTGAAGGTTAATCTTATAGACCATATGGGGATTACCCCACACCTAATGGGGTTAAAGGTTACCTACTCTACCACAAAGTCTATACTGAACTTAGACCCCAAGCAAAAATCATAATTCTAGCTGCTTCTTAAGAGATTGTAGGAACCAAAAATTAAGATCATTTCTAGGTACCCTTAAACCCTCATCCCTAAACCCTAAACTTTGGCCCTAAACCCTAAACCCTAAACCCTAAATTTACTAAACCCTCATCCGACCTACTCTACCACAAAGGTTCCGTCGCTGCGAAGGGCGGCAAAGGCCGAGTTGGACGCCTGGGCTTCGGGCTTCGGGCGTTGCCTTCAATATAGGGGGGGGGGTTTAGGGTTTTGGGTTTGGAGCTTGGGGTTTGTGCAGGCAGTCTTGGGACAATCCATAAGCGAATCACTTGTGGATCAATGGAGTTTAGGGTTTAGGGTTTTGGGGTATAATATAGGGGCCTTAAGAACTAGAATAGGGTTTTGGGAAAAATATTATACAATCATCATAATCAGGAACACCCAAAATAGTATTGGTAATTATTTAGGCCCCTATGTTAGGGTTTTGAGTTTAGGGCGCCTTCATAAGTAGAATAGGGCTACGATGAGAGTTACTATAAGGGTTCGTATGGTACTTAGAATAAGTCTTTCAAGCACATCATAGTACAACTTTTGATTGTCAAGAGGTGAACGCCAAGCCCTAAACCCTAGGCCCCAAACCCTTAAACCCGAAACCCCATCCGACCCCTGTATCAGAGCCTTAGGGCTTTGAAGGTGTTGAGGGCTCAGAGTTTCTGTCTGTGCTTGGAGGATATCAGAAAGAATTAGGGTCCAGGGGTTAGAGTCTAAGATGGGAAGTGTGGGGAAACCCATCAAAAAAAACTTTTTTTGCATCAAAAAAAACTTTCCTCAAAAATGAAAAAAAACTTTTTAGCCAATCAAAAAAACTTTTTTTGCATCAAAAAAAACTTTCTCTACCAGTTTACAGGCAAGCCTAGGAGAATCCGGAGATTTCGTCCCCATCAAAAAAAAACTTTCAGTACTCGACGTAGTCGTAGTAGTAGTAGTAGTAGTAGGCGTCGTCGTAGTACTACTAGTAGTAGTAGTAGTAGTCGTAGTAGTCGTAGTAGTAGTCGTAGTACTAGTACTAGTAGTAGTAGTAGTAGTAGTAGTAGAGGTAGTAGTACTATTTGTGCTAATAGTGATAAAAGTAGAATTAGTCAAAGTAGTAGTAACAGTGGTAGTAGTCGTCGTCGTTGTCGGAGGTAGTAGTAGTAGTAGTAGAAGTAGTAGTAGTAGTAGTAGTAGTACTAGTAGCACTAGCACTAGCTGCAGTAGTAGTAGCAGAAGTGGTAATGGTCCTCGTAGACACGGCCATGGGTGCATCCTCAGAGAGGAGAGAGANCAGAAGTGGTAATGGTCCTCGTAGACACGGCCATGGGTGCATCCTCAGAGAGGAGAGAGAGAGAGAGAGAAGCGTGCCCATCTGCGAAGACGCAGCAACGGACCAAGAAGTACAGCTTTTGTCATGGCAGCAGTAATAGTAGTAGTAGTAGTTGTTGTTGTTGTAGTAGTCGTCGTCGTCGTAGTAGTAGTAGTAGTCTATGCTAGTAGTAGTAGTAGTAGTAGCAGTAGTAGTAGTAGTCGTAGTGGTAGTGGTACTGGTAGCAGTACGGTTGATAATATAAATCCTGCNAGTAGTAGCAGTAGTAGTAGTAGTCGTAGTGGTAGTGGTACTGGTAGCAGTACGGTTGATAATATAAATCCTGCATTACCCATAATAAGGAATATACCATAATTCTCATAGTTTAGGGTCCTTAAGTTAATGCAGGATTTATATCATCAACACTAGTAGTAGTACTAGTAGTAGTAGTAGTAGTAGTGGTAGTAGTAGTAGTAGTGGTAGTGGTAGTGGTAGTGGTAGTGGTAGTGGTAGTGGTAGTGGTAGTGGTAGTAGTAGTAGTCGCGGTGCTGGTGGTGGTGGTGGTGGTGGTGGTGGCTTCCTTTCCTTCCTTTCCTTCCTTTCCTTCCTGCCATCCGTCCTTCCTTCTTTCCTTCCTTCCTTTTTTCCTTCCTTGTAGTAGTAGTAGTAGTAGTAGTAGTAATAGTCGCGGTGCTGGTGGTGGTGGTGGTGGTGGTGGTGGCCTTCCTTCCTTTCCTTCCTTTCCTTGCTGCCTTCCGTCCTTCCTTCTTTCCTTCCTT
>BGNK01001253.1:33970-46730 GCA_003297005.1 Symbiodinium sp. clade A Y106 | reverse complement strand
TTCCTTCTTTCCTTCCTTCCTTCCTTCCTCCCTGCCTTCCTTCCTTCCTGCCGTCCTTTCGTCCATACTCCCTTCTCTTCTTGTGTGACAAAGGGAAAGTTTTTTTTTGATGCAAAAAATTTTTTTTTGATTCAAAAAAGTTTTTTTTTGATGCAAATTTTTTTTGATGCGCATCCCGGAAGTGTGGGCCCTTAATATGGACCCTTAGACCCTTTTTGAGGGAGTTCTAGGGACCCTTAAGAGTCTATATAGGGTATATTGTAGGTATATATAAGGATCCCAGATTGAGGGGCCCATACTACGGTGCTGATATAAATCCTGCATTACCATAATTCTCACAGTTTAGGGTCCCTAAAACTAGTGCAGGATTTATATCATCAACCGTAGGGGCCCATGGTTTCAACCGTTGATAGAGTTTGAAGGTTTGAGGTCTCGGGGATCCGCTGAGGAGCCTTAATGACTAGAATAGGGTTCCTTTGAGGGGCCCTTTATAAGAGTCTATAGAGGATCTATAGCAGGGTTCTATGATAGAGGGGCCTTAAGAATTAGAATCGGGCTTTGCGGGTGTATTTTACGATAATCATATTAAGGAACGCACACAATAATATTGGTAATTATTTGAGCCCCTATATTAGGGTTTAGGGCTTTAGGGCTTGGGGTTCTCAAGCGCTCTTTTGGGATTCTAACGGGTGTTGGGCTTTCGGGGGTTCAAAATCTATGTACCTTACCTGGAGTGCTAACAATTACTTACAAGTACAGTTACCTTATGTGTATGACCCTAGCTACTAAGTCCGATAATGGCTTGCCCGCGACCCCGGGAAGGATCTATAAAATGGAATCCCTACCAAAAGGGCTATCTAAACCACATTGTGGTAGGATACCGTTTTGGGTGCTTCTTCTAGACCCTAGAAACCCTAAACCCTAAACCTTGAATATTGAACCCTAAACCCTAAACCCTGAAACCTAAACCCTAAACCGTGGTTCCTTTCAGAGTTCTGTAGGGGTCTCTATAGGGGATCCTTTACAGGCGTTACGGGTTGGTTTAGGCGGATAGGGTTTAGGGTTTAGGGTTTTGTCGTTACAGTGCAGCCCAGAAAGTTGGGAACATGGTTCAAGGATGATTAGTGCTGGGATTCTCTATACTTTACCTTAAGGGCATGGGGATAATGATGTTCCAACTTTCTGGGTTCTACTCTAGTGCTGCCTGGATTAGCCGCACATTGCGAAGTTGATCACGCACCAACCCGCTGTCTCCACCAGCCTCAGAAGGGTATCGGGGTGTTCTTTTTGATGGGCCCCTTGCATTGCCCGTTGCGGGGTAGTTTAGGATTCAAGGTTTAAGGTTTGGGGATAAGGAAGTTTAGGTCTTGGAGTTTAGATCGTTTCTGAAGTTTAGGGTGGAGGGCTTAGGATTGTTTTGGGAAGGGGGGTTAGGTCTCCGCCAGCCTCCAGAGCACCCCAGGTAATCACAGACCCATCTTCCTTGATGGCCGCAAAAGCACTTCTTGTTGCTTGGATCTGTCGCACATCACGAAGTTGGTTCTGAATAGATTTGACCGTCACTTCGTTGACGACGGAGGAATCGGATTCAGAAGATGAGGCCATAGAATCAGAAGAGCCAGCATAGAGACAGCCCCATGAAACTACAACTCCGTCCTCTCGCAGGGCAGCAAAAGCTGAGCGGGCAGCCTTGATCTGCAGCACGTCATGCAATTTGTGCTGCACTGTACCTTAGTTGCTGAGGTCATAAGCCTAAAAAAGAGCGGACTTTCGGTTTTTATTGGAGGTAGTATGATCCCAAAAGTGTAAAGTGTATCCCCTCAGCTACTAAGTCACTGCTATCACCACCACCATCAGGACAACCCCACGTCACGACGGAGCCGTCTGCCCGGATGAGAGCAAAGGCTCGATCAGATGCTGCCACCGCCACAGCCTGTGTGACGGCAGTGATGGTGTCGCCATTTTGCACTCCGGACTGTGCTAACGTGCCAGATGCGCCTAACAGCGTTCCAGAGGCACTAATAAGTTTTCCCAAAGGTGTTTGTAGAGACCTCTGTGCCTTCTGCCGCAGGTCTGCCGCAGTTGCATCTCCAGGAAGGGTAACTGTTGCGTGGGTGCCACTGAGCAGGGTGACCGTGACAGAAATGGACATCGCACGCACAGCAGTAACGATGGTCAACAGGCCTTCACAACACCTGAAACCCTTTAGCCTTACAACACTGTGAGAACTTCTGTAAACACCAAACACCTTACCAAATCCGTATTAACCCTATAATTAATCATGATATTGTACTTATAATAAGGTAATTTTCTTCGCCCCTACAGTAATATCTCTATAATCATGAATGTTTTGGCTGAGGTGGCCTCCAGAGGCATTTGGCTTAATGAGGCTCTAAGGGCTGAATGGCTTAGGGTTTAGGGTTTAGGGTTATTGACGGTTGGCGGTTTCGGTGAAAGTTTTTGGTTTCGAAGTTGAAGGTGTTTGTTGCTGAGGAACATGGTCGATGGCTTAGGATAAAGTGCTTTGTGGTTGTTGATTGGCTAGGTCGAGCCACAAGATCAAATGTTCGCAAGGGTTTCGGAGAAGGGTTCGACAGGGTTGCAAGCAAACATTGTTTGTCGTGTAACTAAATACCACCTTGGATCCTGCAACCACAGACCCAAACCCTAAAACCGCAAGACCCGACATACAATCCTGAAGCCACAAACCGAGCCCTGAACGGAGCACTAGAGCCTTAACCCTAATCTTGATGCTCTTACAGCTTCGTGCGGTCGGACAGCCTGAGGGTGTATGTGCATGTGTGTATCCGTATACATACAAATATATGTATATATATATATACATACACTGATTTAAGTCTATATTGATTTGATTATGTGTGGATAGATAGATAGCTAGATAATTAGATAGATACAGCTAGGCTTTGAGCGATGCTAGAAGATGCTCCCGAAAATATGAGGTATACATAAATATATATATATATATATATATATATATATATATTATGCATATATATAGAGAGAGAGAGATAGAGAGAGATACACACACACGCTAACTATATGATACATGGAGCTTCAGGGGCGCAGACACCCGCAGCTGGTCAGATCAGTTGAGGGTTTTGGACCTAGGGTTTAGGGTTTAGGGTTTCGGACCTAGGGTTTAGGGTTTAGGGAACTTGGTAGCCCTGCCCAGGATGGCATGAAACTTTGCACGCTGCCTTTTCTTGTGGGGGTCATTCACCGTTGCTCCCGGTACTGTTCCACGAAAACACCACGCACAGAAACTGCTCCTGTGCAGGCAGTTCCAGTATGACTTCTATGTATTGACATATACAGAAACGTGTACGGAGAGACTTTATACATACATGCATACATACATACATGCATGCATACATACATACATACTTACATACATACGTACATACATACATACATACACACACACATATATATATATATATTTGCTTATTTATTTATACATATGTATACATAATATGTACAAACGAGCACATGTCGCAGTGCCTTTGGGACATTGTTGAAACTACCGAAAACCCTCTTGCCGTTTTGGAAGACTCCTCTCTGGGTTAGGACCTATGGCTCCGATTCTGCCACTGCTGGCTGCTCGGCTTAGGGTTTAGGGCCTCGCTGCTGCAAGCTTAACCCTTTCTTTCGATCACGTGTGTGAGTGCGTGTTTCTCTCTCTCTCTCTGTCTCTCTGCCTCTGCCTCTGCCTCTCTTGCTGTTGCTCTCGCTCTGACTCAACAGCATTACCTGCGTATACACCATTCCACCGGTGGGGTTCAAGAGCTTGGCAATCAGACCTAAACACTAAACCCTAAACCCTAAACCCTACACCCTAAACCCTAAACAATCAGAAGGCCATGTTAACTCTCTGTTCTAAACCAAGTCCTAAACTCCACGCCAAACCCTAAACCCGAAACCCCTAAACCTAAACCCTAAACCCTAAACCGTAAACCCTAAATCCTAAACCCTACACCCTAAACCCTAAACAATCAGAAGGCCATGTTAACTCTCTGTTCTAAACCAAGTCCTAAACTCCCCACCAAACCCTAAACCCGAAACCCCTAAACCTAAACCCTGAACCGTAAACCCTAAATCCTAAACCCTGAACCCTAAACCCTACACCCTAAACCCTACACCCCAAAGCCCTAAACCCCAAGCCCTAAACCCTAAGCCCTAAAGCCCCAACCCTCCCTTGGCCTGGAATGTGAGACCTGCAAGTAGAGGAATACCTGTCGGCGTCACCTGAGTCACTCTTAGAACAGCTTATTGGGAGTTTCCGAGAATTAGGGTACCTTAGGGTTCCTTTAAAGGGTTACTATAAGGGTATTATAAGGGTTCCTTCAAAGGGCTCTCTAAGGGTTTAGAGTTTCCGAAAACTAGGGGTAGCTTATGTTGGTGTCCTTATAATAAGGATCCTACTATTTAGCCTACTATGTTAGGGTCCCCTCTTTTCGGAAACTCCCATGTGGTGCTCTAGGGAAGTACTCGCTGATGATGCAGCATTGCCACCTGACGACGGAGATAAGTTGGAAATGCTGGTGGTGAATCTGGCGAATCTCCTGATGATGTAGGATGAAGATGATGACGACGGCTATCACAACAAAGAGTGAACCTGATGAGGGGAAGGTGAGCCTCAGAATATGAGGATGAGGATGACGGGAACCGACCATCATCCCATCGTCCACATGGAACAACGTTCAATCATCAACAACAACAACAACAAGATCATCATCAACATCACTCACATCATCACCGTCATCATCATCATCAGCAACATCACTATCACCTTCATGGTCATCACCATCATCATCGAAATCGTCACCATGGCCATCGTCATCATCACCATATCAGCCGCAGCATCGTCGTCATCATCATCGTCGTCATCATAACCATCATGTGCGAGACCGTGCTCACCTTCATGATACCCATTTTATCCGCCATCACCAGCGACGCCATCACCATCATTGCCGCCACTGCCAGAGATCGTGACTGCCATCGTCATCAGACACCACCACCACCATCCTAGACCCCAGACCCTAAACCCTAAACCCTAACCCTAAACCCTAAACCACCACCACCGCCACCACAATTGGAAGACCCCGGCCACCTAAATTTCTCAGTTCAGGATTTCCCAGAACAAGCCCAGAGACTCCAATATCCTTTAATTAAGGAATACCCAAAAGGTTCCTGTAAGGGATCAATAAAGGAATCTATAGGGTTTAGGGTTTAGGAGACTCCAATATCCCTTATTAAGGAATATACCTTAAATCACAGGATCCCTAATATGATCTAAGGTATATCCCTTAATTAAGGGATATTGGGGTCTCTAGGAGACCTCTCAGCCCTCATCATCTGTAAACTCTAAACCCCAAGCGCCAAGCCCTGAACCCTACGGTTGATGATATATCCTAGGGTCCCTTTGAAGGGATCTACAAGGGTACCTTTAAGGGGCCCCTTTAAGGGATCTATAGGGGTTTAGGGTTTAGGGTTGAGGTTGATGACATAAATCCCGCATTACCTTAAGGACTCTAAACTATGGGAACTATGGTAAATTCCTTACTATGGGTAATGCAGGATTTATATCATCAACCGTAACACCTTGCAAAAACCCAGGGAGAATTCCTTATAAATCACGACGAAGTCCTCTTACAAAAGCCTTTAAACTAGAACTCCTTTACAACCCTCCTTACAAAACCCCTAATCCTTAAACCCCAAAAACTCCAATGTAGTAGGATTCATATAAGTACCCGAATAAAGGCCCAAGGTTTCTTAAGCAGGTTCCTACATTACACAACTCCCCTAAACCCTAAACCCTATGCCCTATATCCCCAACCAGAATCCTTCAAGCACTGGGGCCAAAGCAATCGACACGTCCTCAAAGGCAATGATGGGACCCTCGTTGAAGGTCGTGGCCTTCAGTTCGGTTGTGGGGTCTAGGGTATAGGGTTTACTTGAAGGGGCAGGGGACTTGGTACGTAGGTTATAAGTAGAGTTCTAAGTGCCCTTATAAATGGAGTTACCCTAATTATAACCCTACTTATAACCAACTTACTAAGTCCCCTGCCCCTTCAAGTAGACCCTAAACCCTAAACCCTATAGATCCCTTTAAGGAACCCTATAGATCCCNAATTATAACCCTACTTATAACCAACTTACTAAGTCCCCTGCCCCTTCAAGTAGACCCTAAACCCTAAACCCTATAGATCCCTTTAAGGAACCCTATAGATCCCTTTAAGGAGCCCTTTAAGAACCCTTACTAAATCCCCTGCCCCCTTCCAGTAGGGTCTGGGGGCTTGGGGTGTGGAGTGTAGTTGAGCGTAATGGTGCAGTCAAATTGCTGGAGGCCGCATCCCGCGCTGGTGCCGGAGGCGTTTCAGATCACATCGTGGCAATCTACGTAGTAGATGCAGCGCTTCCCAGAAGCCCGTTTCCCCTCACCACCCACCCCCTTAACCCTACCACTCCTACTCCAGGAACGGCCCTAAACTTTAAGGCCGACATCCACACCTACCCAGAACCCTGAAACCTGGACATCGGGAGCCCTCGACAGAATTTCTCATGGCACTGACAGCACCGAAGTGGAACACGGTGCCTGAACCTCCGCTGTTGGGAAACTTATCTGCCCCAAACCCTCAACCCTGAACCCTAAACCCTAAACCCCTAAACCCTGAACCCTTTTAGGATTCTTATCTGCCCTGCTCTGGCCTTGGCTTCAGCCTCCTCCGAACCGAGGGTGGCAAATGCAGCCTTCTTCTCGGGTGTGGGGATGATGTAGGGGCCTTAATAATTGGAATATAGGGGTTTAGGGCTTGGGGTTTAGGGTTTAGGGTGTAGGGGCCTTAATAATTAAAATAAGGTACTATACTTTAATAAGGAATCCCCAAAACCCTATCCTAAGTATGCTCTCGGGAGAGGAGATAAGGGTTGAGGATTCAGGGGTTTAGGGTTTAGGGTTTAAATCTAAGGTTTAAGGTTTAAACTTAAGGTTTAGGGTTTAAATTTAAGGTTTAGGGCTTAAATTTAAGGTTTAGGGTTTAGGGGGGCGGTAGGGTGGAGAGTTTACGATTTATGGGGTCCCTGTGCCCCCAGAGACTCCAATAATTATCTCTCAAGGAACAGTCCTGGAGACAATCTTGAGGGAGTAACAATGGGGCCAACCCTTGACGAATAGTATTCTCATAATTCTGCAAGCTTCTATATGAGTGCCTAGGCGCGACATGCTGATTGGGGGCCGTATCTAAGCCCCCAACCCTGCAAAGGCATGAACTCTAAAACCCCAAACCCTCTATATAGACTCCTTCTGGAACCTTTATGGACCCTTATAGCCTTCAAAGACCCTTCTAGGACCTTCTAGACACCCTTTAAGGGAAGTCTGGAGGTGAAACGGGATCATATAGTCCTTGGAACTGGCAATGTTACCACTGATCCATTGTTCAACAGCTGCCTGAAACGAATCATGTGCCAGCAAAGGCAATGCCAGTGCTCGTGGACTGCGAGGAGCTGCACATTGACGAAAAGTGAATGGCGAAGTACTGATCGAACAGCGGTTTGTCGGGGATCATCAAGTAGATTACAGAGGCGAAAAAGTGCATAAACTTGATGGTGATGAAACTCTGCACTCCTAAGCCTTTTTCTCTGTTTGAAAGGCTATCTTGCATACCTCCATTGGCAATGTTCATCAGTAATGGCCAGTTGTCAAAAGGAACCCTCGAAGGAACCCTTTATAGGATCCTATTGAACCTTCTATTCCATTGTGGACCGCTTAAAAACCCCTTGTGGGCCCCTGAACGAAGCGTTGTGGAGCCCTTATAGAACACTTGCTGGCCCGGGTCCCTACGTGGGGCTTCATGGGACTTAGTAAGTACAGTAGGGGTTCCCTAAAGGGTTCGATAAGGGATCTATGGTGCTTTAGGGTTTAGGGTCTGCTTTGAGGTTCATGGACTTAGTAAGTACAGTTTTCGGTACCTCAACTGGGAATCTTTTTGGTTATAAGTATAAATTAGATACCTTCTTTCTAGTCCTAGCTTCTGTAAGTCCCATGAACCTTGAAGTAGGGCCTGGGGGCTGGGGGCGCTTATGGCTAGGAGTGTACCGGGCAACATACGACGAAGAGCTGGGAAGATGGGGTGTCATTAGGGTTTAGGGCTTGGGGTTGAGAATTTGTAGGGCTTCGGGTATCTCCAGCACTGTGCCGACATGCTGGGCTCTTGTTCAGGAGGTTATCCTAAGGTGCCACAATAAGAAACCCTGCTATTTGCTATAGATCCCGATTATGGTGGCTGAATATAAATTCCCTAACTTAACAAGAACCCAGCATAGCATTCAGAATCCTGGAACCTTGAACCTTTCAATTTCGGTTCTGGGTTTTGGGTTCGAAGAGACCCAGGTGGGTTTAGGCGAAACCTGAGAACTTAAACCCAAAACCTAAATTCTAAACCCGAAACCTCACACCCTAAACCTCAAACCCTCAACCTGAAAGCCCTAACCCGAAGCCCGAAACACCAAAATATAAACCATAAACTCTAAAACCATAAATCTTCAATCCTAAAACCCCAAGTCCTAAACCTGAAAGCTCAAAACCCCCAAACCCTCCATACCAAAGCCCTACAACCCTAAGCTTCCATGGAATTCTGCGCCCTAAACCCTAAACCCTAAATCCCACAGACCCCCTAGTAGGAACCCTTATAGAACCCTAGAGATCCCTTCTGGGGAGCCCTTAAAGAACCCCCCAGAGACTCCAATATCCCTTAAGATAAGGAATCTACCTTAAACTATAGTAGGATCCCAAATATGATTTAAGAATTTAAGGAATATTCTATAGAACCCTTATAGATCCCTTTAAGGAGCCCTTTAAGGAACCCTTGGGAATCTTCCATTTAAGGGATATTGGAGTCCCTGGGCCTGGATTAGCCGCACATTGTGAATAGGGGACCTTAAATAGTACGATTCTTATTATCCCGAATTGTCGGAAACTCTAAACCCTTATAGAACCCCTTTAAAGGAACCCTTATAGTAACCCTTTAAAGGAACCCTAAGGTACCCCTAATTTCCGGAAACTTCCAAAGAAATGCCCTGTCCTGGAGCTCCTCTACCTCGCGCGCGTTTGGGCGAGTGAGCTTTAGGGTCTCTTCCTTAATTAGGGTGGCTCCTTTTTTAGGGTTTAGGGTTTTGGGGTTTGGGATTTTTGGGTTTCAGGGTTTTGGTTTTTTGGGGCGTTTGGGGGTTTAGGGTTTTGAGGTTTAGGGCTTTAGGGTTTTGGGGTTTAGGGTCCTTAAGGGTTCCTTCAAGGGATCTATAAGGGATCTACAGGGTTTAAGGGGGAGTTTAGGGTTCTTTATGGGGTTTAGGTTGGGTGGGGCAGCTTTAGGGTCTATTCCTCAATTAGGGTTCCCTAAAGTCCCTACAGGGGCTCCTTTTAAAGCTGTAAGGGGTGTTGCTCCAGGGTTTTGGGGTTGTGGGTTTGGGGTTTAAGGTTTGGGAATTTGGGGGTTTAGGGTTTAGGGAATTTGGGAGAGAGGCACCCTAAATTAGGGTTTAGGGTTTTGGGGTTTAGCTTTAGGGTGTTTGCCCTTTAAGGGTCCTTTAGGGGGATCCATCAAGGATCTATAGGGCTTCCTCTAAGGGGTCTAAGGGTTTGGGGGTGTGGGGGTTTTAGGGTTTTGGATTTTGGGGTTTAGGGCTTTGGTGTTTGAGGATTTTGGGTGTGGGGTTTTGGGGTTTAGGGTTTAGGGTCTCGTGATTTGGGGTTTAGGGTCCAGGGTTTAGGGCTTACTTGGAGGTTCATGGGACTTAGTATGTAACTTGAAGGGTTCATTGAAGGGTTTTACAAAGGGTTCTGCAGGGGTTTAGGGTTTGGGTTGTAGATAAGGTAACAATGCTAATAATCAGTTATAGACCCAGTTAAGATACTTAGCTTAAACCTGTACTTACTAAGTCCCATGAACCTTTAATTAATTTAAGTAGAGGTTACTTTAAGGGGTCCATTAAGGAATCCCACAGGTTTGAGGTTTAGGGTTTAGGGTTTAGGGTTAAGGGTTCAGGGAAACAAGAAGCCTAAGCCAAACCCCTACTACAAAACTCTACAGAAACCTTCCCCGAAAAAAACAACATGTCCCTCGTGTGCCCTTCGCAAACAGAGCTCTCAGACCAATAAAAAACTAGACCCAAAAAGTCTGAGTAACCCTTAAAGGACCCCTTTGAAGAACCCTCACAAGAAAAGCCAACCTGAAACCCAAAACCGTAAACCCCCAAATCCCCGAAGAACTGCCGAGGCAGCGGCCCTGTAAAGGTTCTGCTGCGATCTCTTATAGGTCTCCATCCTTGGGCTGAGGGCTTGTTGGGTAGCTTTCGAAAAGGAGGATTTAGGAAATATGACGATGATGACTATTAGTACTATTCGGATAATGAACGTAATAAACCCTAAACCCTAAACCCTAAACCCGAGCCTGGAACTGAAGGCTTAGGGTTCTCTTTTGTTAGTTACGCTTCAGGGCTCAGGGCATCGAGTTTGGGGTTTTTGTTGGGGTTTGGGGTTGGGCTGAGGGCTTACGGTTCTCTTTTTTTTGTATCCCAGTTCGGTTCGGGGTTCAGGGTCTCGGGGTTTCGGGTTTAGGTTTTTGTGAAGGTCTTACAAGGGCCTTATAAAGGTTTTGCTGATGAGGTGCTTTTAGAGTTTAACCATGGGCGCTTTTTGCCGCCTTGGAAAGCTAGATTGGGGTTTGGGGTGTAGATTTGGAAACTCTAATATGAACAGTACAAGAACATATTCACTCAACGTATCGTGAAAAAGACAAGTTTTTATTTTTGGATACCGCTTTAAAAAGGAACATGCACAACGAACAAGTAACCATCAACCTTGCAGTTTGACCACGGTGTGTATTCCGCCGCGCCGTGCGCCTTGTAGTTCAGGACCCCCATGTATGGCATGCAGGTTCGGCTTCGGGGTTTAGGTAGCCTCGAACAGTTAACACGTCTTGAGGGGTTTAGGGTTTAAGGCCAGATTAAGAATTTAGGGTCGCAGGGCTTAGGATTCAGGATTGGGGGCTTTACTTTGGGGGCCTTGGTGATCAGAGTTTGGGGTTTTGGGGCCCCTTGTACTATACTTATAATAAGGAACCCCCAAATATGAAGAGCACTGGGATTTTGTGCGTGCGGAGCCTCATCAGGCTGCTGACGGCCGAGGGACACCAGATGGCAACGCAGACCCTAAAAACCCCTAAACCCCTAAACCCCTAAACCCCTAAACCCCTAAACCCTAAACCCCTAAACCCCCAAACCCCCAAACCCCCACACCCCCAAACCCTTTAACCCTAAACCCCTCAAACACCAAACCCTAACTAAACCCCTAAACCCCAAACCCCTAGCCCCCTTAAACGCCTCAACCCCAAACCACTGAAGCCTAATCCCCCAAAGCCGCTAAACCCGAGGGTCGCCATCATGAAAGTCACTGCCCCCCTCACGGCATAGAAGACCTGCGCACAAACAAACCCTAAACCCTAAACCGGAGGACTTCGAACTTGGGTTTGCCCGACTTGAGGGTTTAGGGGTTCGTTCCTTTAAAGGGATCTATAGGGCTTCCTTTAAGGGGGTTATAGGGTTTAGGGTTTAGGAGTTTAGGGGTTTAGGGGCTTCGGGATTTAGGGGTTCAGGGGTTCACAGGTTTAGGGTTTAGGCGTTTAGGGTTTAAGGCTTAGGGTCGCACACGGCTTCGCACAAAGGTTCTGAAGGCTTCATTTAGAGTGTTCAAGGGCTGCATATTTAGTTGAATTGTCTAAAGATCTAAAGGCACTTTTGAATGCTATCGGGACTGCAGGGGATAATACTTATCGTAGGCCTGGTGGAACAAAGATTCTGCAGTCACTCACCGTTGAGTGACTAGAAAATGCAAAACCAACAACCACAGATGCCGGCAGTAACTCACCATTTCCGGTGGAAACCGAGAGTAAAAATACGGACCCCGGTTTACTAAACCAATTAAATGTAAACACCTTTGCAAAAGTCGCCGCCACGGCACACGTCTTGCCAAAGGCAGGCAAAAATGACGCAGCGGCTGTGTTAAAAGAAAAATGCAACAGAACTTCCAATGAAGAAAATGTTGCCCTAAAAAATTTCCGGTGTGACGATGGTCACACCGGCCCCTTCTGGGAAAAACGGGGCCGTATTGAAAATTATTCAGGGCCATGATGCCCGCCACCAGTTCCGCACTGTTTAACAGTGTGGGACCGGTGGGAACCGGGGGGGTGAAAAAAGGTGTTTGAAAATTGATGTAACCAGCAGGCACAACGGCCAATGCTAGCACTGGTGGCGGTGGTGGGGGTGGNGTGGTGGTGGTGGTGGTGGTGGGGATGCAGGTGGTGTGGGGGTTGCAGGTGGTGTGGGGGTTGCAGGGCTTGCAGGTGCTGGCGGCACCGTGAATTCATTTAAAAATGTTTGCAAAAAGTCTGGAAAAACAAAAAATTCCTCGGCCGGAACGGCAGAAGACATGTAGCAAGCCAAGCAAACACAGCGCTTTCAATTCCCTCCGGTCAAAAATCGTGCAGAAAATCGCAAAAAGCTCAGTGTTTCGGGGGGAGCTCCAAAAAGAGCCGAACAAAGCTTCGCACTGCAAGAGAAATGCTGTCCCTGCCAGCATTTTCGAGCGGTTGTTTCTGCTGCTGCTGCTGGTGCTGCTGCTGCTGCTGCTGGTGCTGCTGCTGCGGCTGGTGCTGCTGCTGCAGCTGCTAGTGCTGCTGCTGCT
>BGNK01001253.1:0-30617 GCA_003297005.1 Symbiodinium sp. clade A Y106 | reverse complement strand
CTAAACCCCTAAACCCCTAAACCCTAACCTAAACCCATAAACCCCTAAACCCCTAAACCCCTAAACGCCTAAACCCCTAAACCCCCTAAACCCCTAGACCCATAAACCCCTAAACCCCTAAACCCTAGAACCCCCTTTAAAGTAAGCCGTATAGATCCCTTTAAAGGAACCCTATAAACCCCTATATATCCCTTGAAAGGAACCCTAAACCGACTCAAAAGGAACCGTTTCGCCTCATTGGGCTCCCTTGGGTCTAGGACCGGCCTCCCCGGGCCTGCAGACGCAGACGGTTCAGGGTTTTGGGATAGACGCAGGGGTTTCAAGTTTTAGGGTTTAAGCGTTTAGACCTTACCTGGGGATCCAAACACCTATCGTTCAAAAGGCCCTAAAAGATCGCGGCGGTACGCCTGGCATTCAGCGATCCCCCACCCTTGACCACCCGCAAGCTTGTCGGTTTTAGGGTGTCGTTTAACTTTGAAACATCTTCCGAGTCTGCCTGTTGTTGAATTTGTGTTGTGGGTTGCCGCCTTTTCTATCGGTGTTGACGGTGGGTGTGGCTCTGGGTTCGGGCTATGGGTTCTGGCTCGGTTTGGCTTGAGGCGGAGCTGGAAAGGTTACACCGCCACTCCTCCCTCGTCACACATAAAATTGATTGATTCCTTGCGCCCGTCCGCGGCCCGGGGCTGCCGCACGATATTTCTCGCGCCCGCCAGTTTAGGATTTGAGGGTTCGGGGTCTGGTGTTCGAACGTTTGGGGGAGGCAGCCGCCTACCCACCACTCAACGGCAGGCAGGTGCGAACTTGCAAAATCCGCATAGCTGGGCTCAGCTGCAAATATGCTGAGGCAAAGCCTGACACCGCTGCGGTTGACATCACCCACCTCAAACAATCACAAAATCCTTAATCCATGAAATGCTGCGCCTTCATACAAACGAACATGCACAAATAGACTTAATGTTCTGCGCTTGTGTAGTCGATCGCGTCGAAAATGTGCACCGCACCAAAACAGGGGCCGCGGAACTGCTGCGCGCTTACATTTACTCGCAAGGAAAGAGAAACCCACAGTGTTGGGGAATTTCACTGGAGCGAAGGATCCCGAACGATGCGACAGCTATATCTGCCCGGCTTTGATGTGCTCGCAGAGTCCACACATGTCGCGACAAAGCTAAACAAGCATGTCTAGGATCAGCAGGTTAGGCTTACATCAGGAGTAACAGCAGAACGATGACGACAGCACTGCGCGGCCACAGCTCTGGCGACAGTTGATGCAACTGTTGCCCTAAACAGACCTTGGTTCTGAATGTTGCCTTCCTCGTGATCAGCTGTGTCAGCGCATTTCCTGTGATCTGGCGTCCGTCCGTTCCGTTTTTTGCATCTCCAACAATTTAGGTAAGGGACTTCGGTTGTGCTGTTTGGGGTCTGGCCGTGGACATCCACACTTACCACGTCGCAAGCGTACCTTCTTTCCGTCATGGGTGCTCGCTGATGTGTGGGGGGGCACACCCAGACCGCTCGCACCGTGTGTAGCAGGCAGCTCACCCGAGAGCACCCACCCAAATCGAAACATTCGGCAGTAATGCATGTTTTGCCCGTGAGTTTTATGTCCAGGCAGTTGGAGTTGACCGGGAGCATGAGGTGTTTGATAGATAGGTCTCAGGGTTTAGGGCCAGTTTAGGGTGAAAGGTTTAGGCTTCAGGGTTCAGGGGTTTGGGGTTTAAGGGTCTACGGTCGAGGGTTTAGGAGCTGCCCTCAAGGGTTTAGCACGGTTGAAACAGTGCTAAAGTGTCAGGTTTCGGGGTTGAGGGCTCTGGGGTTTGGGTGTTCGGGGATTTGGGTTCAGGGGTGTAGAGCGTACTGTGGGTTTTCACCTGACTGCGTACTTGTAGTGCTTGGGCTTCAAACTGGGATGCATGACATGCGGTTTGCAGTAGCATGCTTTCCTCATCGTTCTGCAGGCATCTACGGCTTCTGCAGAGCTTCAAGGGCCGATTTTCCAGGGGCGACAAACACTGCTCCGCAATCGACCTAAACCCGAAACCAAAAACTCTAATTGAGAGCAGCCACTACTTGGAGGTCTATGGCACTTAGGAATTGGGCGTATAACTGACTGTCAGGTAGAGTTACCCTATTTATAGCCCTAAACCCTCTAAACCCTAAACTGCTACGCCACCTTAAATCCTAAACCCCCTAAACCTAAAACCTAAACCCTAAACCCTTCACCGGGCTTCGGCTTCATGCATCATCTTTGGGCCACCCACGCAGCCCGAGGCCTCATATAAGGCCTTAGAGTAATAGGGTTTAGGGTTTAGGTTTTTTTTTATGGGCCCTTTTCCGTCTGCACTTGCGTCCGAAACCCCGGTTTAGGGTTTAGGGTTTAGGGTTTAGGGTAATAGCAATAGTCATAGTCATAGTAATAGTAATACCTGGACAACGCTTTGAGGTTCTTCGTAGACTTGTCTGAACACTCTAGAGGAAAGTCGCTAATTCCCCCTGACACAAAGCATCCCTGCTGGTGTCAAACAGCCCCAAAGTCCTCCACGACCTTCTAACGATCTAGGGGTTAGGGTTTAGGGGTGTAGAGGTTTAGGGTTCAGGGTTCAGGGTTTAGGGTTTAGGGCTTAGGGTTAGGGTTTAGGGGGGCTTAGGGCCCCGAATTGCCACACAAAGCTCTATTACAGGGCTTGACCCCTCCGATAATCATCTCTCAAAATACTTGCAAATTTGCTTCCGCGCCGTATGCCCGCATGGCGATGAAAGCAGCGCCAAAGGATGCGACAGACCTTAGGTGCTCTTTGAGGAACAGAACGAATGGTACCCATACAATCTGTACTGAGGTGCTTTCGTTGGTCAAGTATGGAACCCGAAAAACACCGTTTTGAACTGGAATCAAACCCAAAAAGCCCTCCGGACCCCATATTTCGCTTGTGAAGGTCAAACTCTCAGGCCCTAATCCGGAAACCGCAAACTCATGCCCTAGACCGTTATATCCAAAGCCAAACTCCTAAACCCAAACCCTCAACCCAAACATATCAGAACACATGAATTTAAAGACCTTAAGGGAACCTGTAGAAGAGCCCTTAAAGGAAGATGAGAGGAACCCTTCGCGCACAAGAACCCCTAAAAGAGCGAAAAGACTTTTCATGGAACGCTTACAGGATCCCTGTTGAACAAACCATCATAACCCTTATACTAACCTTTATAGTGCTGTAGAGCCCCAAAGGAACCTTCATAGTAGCTTCTGCGGTGGTCCTTGTATGAACCCCTAAAGAGCCCTTAGAGGAAGCCTCAGAAAGAACCCTTGACGGAATTCCAAAAAATGACTAAGCCATGGACTGCCACATGCCCGGCATGGCCTCAGCAAATTGAGTCTGGTTATGCTCGGACTTGAGATATTCAGGGCTTCGAGGGAGGGTTTAGGTTTTGTTGAGGGGTTTCATGAACCCTAAACCTTAATCCCCAGAGACTTAGAGACTGGAGTGCGGCTTACTGATACGGGGGTTAGACTACAACGGGATACACCAAATATACATGTGTATGTATATATATATATATAAGATATGCATGCATCTAGATAGTTGCTTTGAAGCTAAAGGATTAAGGCTTTAGGTTTGCGGCCCTTTCAACTATCCGGAAAAATAGCGTAGGGCGTTAATTATTTTTCGGACAGGGTGTTCAGGTATACCATGGTATGGTTATACTAAGGCTACTAAGGGGCTCTCCGCAATAGTCTTGGTACTAAGTTAGGATCATTAGAGCCTTAATTGGGCCTTAATAATTAGAATAGGGTTTTGGGGCCCATTATACTATAGTACCGTTTGAAGGAACCTTATATTCTAATTATTATTATTACTAAGGCCTCTACATTAAAGTATTCAGGCTGCGACCTTCCGCGGAGAGCTCCCAACTTGCACCGAAGCCGGCAGACCTCGCAACCCCCGAAACCGGAAGCGAACCCAGAGACTCCTAGGGTTCCTTTGAAGGAATCTGCCTAGGGTTCCTTTAAGGGATCTATAATCCCTTAAGTTAAGGAATATACCTTAAATCGGATTAGGGATCCTACCATAGCTTAAGGTATATTCCTTACTTAAGGGATATTGGAGTCTCTGGGTTCTGAAAGTCTGAAACATGTCACCGAATAAAGGCAGCTGAACCTAACATCCCGAAACGCCTAGATGTGCTCTCCTGGTGGTGTATTCTTGGTGGTGTAGATTAAGTGTCGTGCTACTCCAATATCCCTTAATTAAGGAATATACCTTAAATTCTATTGGAGCCCCCTAAACCCTAAACCCTCTAGATCCCCTATAGATCCCTTACAGGAACCCTAGGTAGATCCCTTTAAAGGAACCCGAGGATATTCCTTAGTTCAGGGATATTGGAGTCTGTACTGCTGCCACCACTATCAGCGAAACACCCCTTTCGCGGCTATAGCCCCAGGTCTGCCAATGTGCCTATAGGGGTTTATAGGGTTCCGTTAAAGGGATCTATGGTGATTTATAAGGTTCCTTGACAAGGGATCTATAGGGGTTTACAGGGTTCCTTTAAAGGGATCTACAGGGTTTAGGGTTTAGGGGACTGCCTTAAACCATAGTAGGGATCCTTGCATAATTTAAGGTATACAGTATCCTTTAATTAATGAATACCCCTTAACTTAAATCATAATAGGGATTCCAGTAGAATTTGAAGTATATATTCCTTGTTAAGGGATGTTGGAAGATCTGGGACTGTCTCAGGGGTCTGGCGTTTAGGGCTTAGAGTTTAGGGTTTAGGGTTCACTGTACGGGCTTCCGTGCACGCGCCGTGAAGCCCAGAGCCGCGCATAACCTGCAAAGAGTCTTATGATATGTGCAACCCGTTCCGGGGTTTCATACGCCAAAACATCACACAATCCCACAAAGCCGCTCAAACTCTAAACCCTAAACACTAACAAAATGATGTCTTAAATCCAAATGTATGATTGTAAACCCTGAACCTTAAAACCGCCCTAAACCCTATAATTATAAACCCCGCAACCCTAAACCCTTAAAAGCCCTAAACCCCAGATCCAAAGCCCCCGAACCCCTAAACCCGACAGTAGGAGGCCCGGCCGGGTTGGAGATGAAATGCTGAAACCTGAGCCAGCACAACTCGCAAAGGGGTTTAGGGTTTAGGGTTTCAGGTGGTTTAGGGGTTCAGGGGTTCAGGAGTTCAGGGGTTCAGGGGTTTAGGGGTTTAGAGGTTTAGAGGTTCAGGGATTTAGGCGGTCTAAGGCTTAGGGTGTGCACTGCGTGTGCACGTATGTGCATGTTGTCGGCATGCGGCGTGTGCTTCTCTAGGAATTCATTGGGGGGAAACCGACGTCTCGTGCTCTTGCGTAATTTGGGAACCTATACTATTTGGATCCTTCCAGAAGGAGCTTGGGCCCTAAACCCCAAATGCCCCAAACCCTACCTTAAACCCCGAAACCCTGAACCCCTAAACCCCTGAGCCCCAAAACCCCTGAACCCCTAAACCCTAGAACCCCCTTTAAAGTAAGCCGTATAGATCCCTTTAAAGGAACCCTATAAACCCCCAAACCCAGGATAAGTCCCCCCGCCACTCGAAGCAGGCCATAGCCGCCTGGCCAGGCAAACTCCGAGCAAGCTGGCGACTTTCAGGGCTCATAGTTTAGGGTTTAGGGTTTAGGGTTTAGGGGTTCCTAGGCTCCTTTTCAGGTTCCAGAACGTTCTGATAGGTTTTATGAAATTCTACGAGGGGTGAGTTTTTCAGGACGTTAGAACGGTTTTGCGGGTATTATAAGTGTTTTCTCGTTATTCAAACCCCAAAAAAAAGATTAGGGTTGTAGGCCCTAGGTTTAAGCCCCATTAAGCCCTTTCTGACCCTCTCCCGCATAAAACCCTGCGAAACCTTAAACCCTCAAATCCTAGAAAAAGAACTAGCCTCGAACCCTGAAAGGGCCGTAAAGGGTCCTAAAACCCAAAAACTGGTTCCTGGTTGGGATAATGTTAAACATAAAATTTATCTATTCCTTATTGGGATTAAGTACCCATAAACATGTAAAATGTGACCCAACCATAACCCTAGACCCTAAACCCTCAACCCCAAGCCGTAAAGGGTTTAGGGTTTAGGGGTCCTAAAACCCCAAAAAACCTGCCGGCCGAACCCAGCTGCGCCGCTCTGCATCAGCCCGCTTGGATGCCGCACCGTCCAGCACGTCCTGGTTTAGGGTTTAGGGTTTAGGGTTGAGGCCTTAACCCAAGAACCCGGAACCTTCATGGTTTTGAGCTCGCTTCGAAGCGGCGCTGAGGTGTAAAGGTTCCAGACTATGTGCATAATTTTTGTTTAGGGCATCTGTCTCCTAGCAGAAACCACAGCGGTCTTGAAGTCTTTGCACGTGTGGTCGCAGAAGCTTGGTCAAAGTCCCGGCGTTGGTCGTCCCCCACCCCGTTTCGTTGCACCGATGCTAAGCCCCAAATCGAAACTCGAAGCTAAATCCTATGCCCTTAACCGCAAGCATAGGTTTAAGCACGAAGCATGGCCTTACAGGGGCATCTGTTATGAAAGCTGTCTACCACGCAAGGAGCACCCTCTAAATCCCAAACCTGGGCCCTAGACCGGTAAAATGATAAGCTCGCAACATTGGCCCTACACCCTAAACCCCAAAATTCGAAACTCTTGCCTCAATCTCTGCAAACCCCTGGTTCAACTATACAAAGCCCTCATGAAAACCCTGCAAAATCCTAAATTCTTGAACCCCCTCAACCCCAAACCGTCAAACCTTATAATCTCAAAAAGCCGTTCATTGCGCGCTTCAAGGATCCTTCTCGAAATCCTCACCTTTGAGCATGGCCACACCTCAGCTGGGTTTAGTTTAAGGTCTAAAGTTCAGGCCCCCTCCCGCGGTTTAGGGTTTAGGTCCATAAACCCTAAACCCCTAAACAAAAACCTTGCAAAATCTATAGAAGCCCTATCAAGCTTCCGTTCAGGGGCTAAGGGTCAAGGATTTAGGGTTACGGGTTTCATTAAGGGTTCAGGGGTTGATACTAAGCCCCCACAAGTTGGAAACCGGATTAAGGACAATTGATGCTGGGATCCCCTATACATGAATCTTAAGGATTCAGGCTATTGGGTTTCCAACTTTTGGGCTTTTACTGTAGGGGTTTTGGGTTTGGGGATTAGGATCTGGAAGGAAGCTGCTGAAACACACGGGACCTACCCTGCATCATGCAGCGACCCGAGATCCATTCTGGTTTGGGGTTTAGGGTTTAGGGTTTAGTAGGGTTGAGGTAGGGTTTTGTAGGGTTTAGTAGGGTTTAAGGTGTAGGGTTTAGCAAGGTGCATTCCTTCACGAAGCGATTCTAGAATCTCTGGGCATTCCTTTTCATTTTTCCCCAAAGTCCGAGCCGCGGTCACTGAGCCCGAGCCCAAACCGGGTTTAGGGTTTAGGGCTCAGGGTAGCATGAAGCCTCACATCCATAGATCGGATTTGGAAGGTATATAGTAGTACAATGATGCCGTAGGGACTATACGGGGATTTTTCAGAAACATTAATTACTACTACTACTACTACTACTCCTACTGCTACTGCTACTGCTACTGCTACTGCTACTGCTACTGCGACTGCGACTGCGACTGCGACTGCGTCTGCGACTGCGACTGCGACTGCGACTGCGACTGCTGCTGCTGCTGCTGCNCTGCTACTGCGACTGCGACTGCGACTGCGACTGCGACTGCGACTGCGACTGCGACTGCTGCTGCTGCTGCTGCTACTGCTACTGCTCTGCTGCTGCTACTGCTACTGCTACTGCTACTGCTACTGCTACTGCTACTGCTACTGCGACTACTGCTTCTCCTACTACTGCTACTACTACTACTGCTGCTACTACTACTACTACTACGACTACTACTACTACTACTACTACTACTACTCCTACTCCTGCTGGTACTCCTACTCCTAATCCTACTCCTACTCCTACTACGACGACTACTACTACTACTACTACTACTCCTACAACTACTCAGAAGCCCGAAATGACAAAAAATCCTTGATAACGACCCTGCTAGGGGCCAGAATAATCCCGCGAAAGAAAGACTCCCAAGTCCCTCCTAAACCCTAAACCCTAAATCCAAACTCCTTATCTACGGGCCTTCATAATTAGAATAGGGTTTTGGTGTACATTATATATTGTCCCTATAATAAGGAAATCTAGGAATTTTATTGGTAATTCTTTAGGCCCCTATATTAACCGCCAAACCCTAGTTCACATCTTTTTGGCCCTGCTGGGTAGATGCTCGGTCTGGGCGCGTCCTTCGGGACTGCCCCGGGAAAGACATCTTCAGGCTTGGGCAGCAAAGAGCGTCCGATTCCTATAAGGGTTCCTTCGAGTGTTCCTATAAGGATTCTTATAGGGGTGCCTCGAAGGGTTCCTTCGAGCGTTTAGGGCGCCGGGTTTCGGGTTTAGGATTCAGTGGCTAGAGTCTCACTAGGGGTTCGAATCCCTAAACCCTAAACCCTGAATCTCTAAACCCTAACCCCTAGAATTTACGGTTTCAGGCTGAGAACTTAGCTGCGAGGGCCATCTCACACGTGAGATGCTCTAAGCCTGCAAGGTAGCTAACCGGGTTTAGGGCTTAGGGTTCAGGGCTTACGGTTTAGGGCTTATGGTTCTTAATCGGTTTGGGTTCAGGGTTCAGGGCTTAGGGTTTGTGCTACATTATACTAACACTATACTTGCAATCGGCCGCATAAGGGCCAAATACTACTCAACATTCAAGCGCCTGCATTGGCTGCACGGCACCTTGTTAAAACACAACACTCTTGGAAAGGCCCCAGACTCGGAACAACCCTAAACCCTGAAATTAGAATCCAAAGACTAGCCCTAAACCCTAAACCCTGAGACCCAAAAGTAATCGGCTACTGACAACCATTAAGATTGACCCTCTAATACAGCAAAACACTCAACAATCCAGTGTCTTGGATCAAGCAGACCTACAAAGCCCTTCAAAATCCTCTCAAACCTTAGCACCACCGAAAACCAAAAAAATAAATAAGAATAAACCCAGAAAACTTTAAAAACCCCCAAAGAAACCCTAAACCCTAACCTCTAACCCACAAAAAGAATCTTCAATCAGGGACCCTCTGCTCCCAGCCATGGAGAGGTCCGACAGGGCTCACCCGAGACTCTCCCACTTCGAAGCGCTACCTACCATAACCTAGGGTTTAGGATTTTGGGGTTTCGGGTTTAGGGTTTGGGGGTTTAGGGTTTAGGGTTTAGGATTTTGGGGGTTTAGGATTTGGGGTTTAGGGTAGCCTAGGGTTTAGGATTTTGGGTTTACGGTAAGTATCGCTTAGGCTTTGGGCTTTTCCGGCAGGCTGGGGTGTCATTCTAGTCTATAGAGTTTAGCACGTGGGTTTTTTTGACGGGTTATAGTTTAATCGGTTTAGGGTTTAGGGTTTAGGGTTTAGGGTTAAATTTAAGGTGTTGAAGGTTTCCGGTCGAGGGTTTCGGGTTTGAGACTCAGGGTGTAGGGCTTTGTTATCATTATACATGACGGGCCTTTTTCATAAGGGCTTTATCAGGCTTTAGGCGAGCTCCCGAAGGATTTGATGGGTGGGGTTCTTATCGCATTGTCTAGGGGACCCTTAGCACAAGGATCCTGTCATGCAGGGTCCATATTGCTCAAGGAACATGAGACTTAGCAATGTGAGACATAAATAATGAGGGAAGTATACTTGCAGAAAGTAATAACCCTAAATCAGGCACTTGTAACCTGACTTACTAAGTCCCATGATCCTCCAGGTACTCTTCTAGAACCCTTATGGAAACCCTATGAAAGCCCTTATAGATCCCTTGAAGGAGCCTTTTTTCCTTCGTCCCATGGTTTGGCTTCCTGAAACTTTGACGATGCAAAGCTTTGGAGTTTGGACTTGAAGCTCTAACGGATTTTCCGATTCAAGCTTGGAGTTTAGAGGCCTTTGAAATATTAAAGAGTTTTTAGACTTCAGTGTTTGGGTTCTGGGGACGGGCTTAGGGTTGAGGGTTGAGGGTGTTAGAGTATATCGTCGAATAGCTCGGTCCGTTTCCGCACAATTATGCTGGCACGCTAAGGGTACACTAGTACATCATATTTCTCCGTTCCCCACATTGCTCTGAAACGTAGACCTTAAGCTTGTGATTCGCCAAAGACTACAAACTGCAATCTATACCCTTACAAGGGTTACCACAAGGGTGTACGATGGTTTGGGGCTTAAGGGCCTAATCCCTAAACCCTGAACCTCATACCCTGAACCCTAATCCCTAAACCCTAATAAGTTTAAGGCAAGTTTGATGGAACCTGCGTTGTGATTCAAACTCAAAGGCTCAGCCTGGTCCGAAACCAGCAACCCGGAAGCTGCAAACAAAGAACCTGAATCCTAAAACCGCTGTGAAACCATTACTTATCTGACTTCTGAACCCCTCCTAAAATTAAACTTTTAATCTCCTGGTTATAGTTCAAATAAAAACCAAAAAAAATAAAGTTTTAAGAGCCAGCCAGAATAACGCCAAAACTATAGCAAACCCTATAGCAACACTTGGGGGAACCCCTCGAATCCTCGAAGGAACTTGGGTACTGCCCCCACTCATTAACAGTTGGATAATATGCATAATATGGGTGGTTGTCAAAATTAGGGTCCCTTTTTAAAAAGGGACCCTAATTTTGACAACCACCCATATATTCGGACCTTAATAGTAGCCCTATTATAGGCTGTTACTGTATGGGGGGGCAGTGCCGAACCCCTGAAAGAAGTGAGCCCTAAACCCTAAACCTCAAGAGAGGAGCTCGGGCGAGGCCCGTGCGGCTGTTAACTCCCACCCGTGGGATTCACTGATTGGAAGCCAATGCAGCTTTAAAGGGGATCTATAGGGGCTTATAGGGTTCCTTTAAAGGGATCTATAGTGAGATTCACGGATTGGAAGCCCAAGTGGGTTTTTCTTAAAACGCAGCGTGTTTTTGGACTAGACCTAAGAGCAACCTAGGAATAAAAAGGATGTCCTTTTTGGTTTAAAAGGGGCTTTATAAGGGAACCTAAACCCTAAAAAAAGGGAACAAGGGCCTAGTCTGGGTCCTAGTGGATCTAGGGTTTAGGGTATGGTGGTGTTATCCCCAGAGGCTCCAATATCCCTTAACTAAGGAATATTCCTTAACTTATAGTAGGATCCCTTATATGGTTTAAGGAATATACCTTTATTAAGGGATATTGGAGTCTCTAGGTCTAGGCGGTCTTATGGGTACTCGAATCTGGATTTGAGAGCAACTTGCGGAGCCCCTCATAGGGACCCCCAAAACAACATAAGCCTAAGCATTTTATAGGGCTATCCCTACCTTATTGTGCTTCAATTATAAGGGGGTTTATATGGGATATCCCAATCCTTATTTTTGCTTATGTGCTTTTTTGGGGCCCTACCTAAGCCACACCCTTATGAAGTCCATGCACAACCATTACAGAACCCCATCTGCTAGAACCCAGAGACTCCAAAACCCCTTAATTAAGGAATATACGTTAAATCATAGCAGGATCCCTAATATGATTTAAGCAGTATTCCTTAATTGAGGGATATTGGAGTCTCTGGGAACCCTTACAACATCCTAAACACGTACAAGACCCGATATCTTTACAACCCTAAGCAACCCAAACCCTAAACCCAAAGCCATGAGGCCTACACCATAAACATGATCTCGAACCCCTTTTGGCTTCCTGGTGTTCATCCACCGGCACGGGTCTAAGAAGCATCCTGCTTGCAAGCCCAGGAGATCTCCAAAACCCTGACAAATAGTGGGAGCAGTGTGCTGGTACTTATGTTGTTGGGGTAGTATTTTTGCTGCGCCTAGCGAGATTATTCGTACTACTGTTGGCAGTTGCACCATTGCTTCCAGCACCGTGGATGCGGTCGTCAATACTCACAATGCTCAGGGTAGTACAACATGCAAACAAAATTGTTGCAATAACCATGGTTCTGTTAACCGCGGCAATGGCGGTCATGTTGGGGCTGGCACTGACAATTATAATCGCAGCCATTATGATGGAGGTGGCAGTAATTATGGAGAGAACAGCGGTTACGGTCGCAGCAGATGTTGTGGTCGTCATCGTCGTCCTTGCCATGAAGATGACACTGAGACTCGTTATCACAGCACTAAGCACCCTTAACCTTGAACCTTCCCAGGGGCTTGCAAGGAGGAAGCTCCGAATTTCAGGCTCGGGCTCACAACTACGGCTGGCGCATTGGTTTGGGGTTTTGCTGAGTGAAAGGATTATAAAAACTTCGCTCGGGGTTCCAGGCATTGAGTTTGGGGCCTCATGACAGTTAGAGTAGGGCTTGGGGGTATTTTATAGTGCAAATACAAGAAGGAACCCCAAGAGACAATGTTGGTGTTCATTCATACCACCATTCTACACCCTAAACCTCAACCGGTACATCATGTACCCTCTAGCCAGCGCCGACGGATTGGTGGCCTATTTGTTTGCCCTTCAACCCAACTTAAACTATACATCCTAGAATTTGAACCCATGGATTCCGAGTGTCGAAGGTGCGTGCTGCGCTAGGGTTTCGGGATTCGGGTTCAGGGGTTACGGCCTAGGGTTCAGGGATTAGCATGTGGCATCATGTTCGGCTTGGCTTCAGGTATGAGGGTTTCGGGTTTAGGGTCAAAGCGTTTAGGTTTGTGGCTTCAAGTTCTATAGCTTGGTTGCGGACTATGCCTCAGGGATCCCCAATATCAGTGTTAAAATAGCACACCCTAAAAACCCTGTTCTAATGATTAAACCCCTCCTTTGAAATACCCGTTGCTCGGCCGTAGCTGCAGCCAACTACATCTTCGATGTGCTTCGCCCAAAGGTGCATTTACACTGCGAGCTGCCGGCGATGGCAGTAGGTGACGCCGCAGAAGCTTTTCGGGTGCCTCTAAGGGATGTGTATTAGTATGGGTTCTATAAGAATTCTATATGGTTTTAGGGTTTGGAGTCTGGGGTTTTGGGTCTTAGGGCTCACTCCAACTCTTACCCTAAACCTCAATCCTCAACCCCAAACCCCAAACCCTGAACCCTGAACCCTAAACCTCGAACCCTAAACAGCCCTGAACCCTACACCTCGGAATCTGTGACACTTCAGTGCAAGTTGATCTCCTAAGAACCAGCTCTAATGTCTTGTCGGCCAGACTACCGAAGACTTAGTAACTTAAAGAGGGTTCCTGAAGAGTTCCTTACACGGTTCTCAGGGTTCTACGTGGCAAACCTACAGGGTCTAGGCAAGACCGGCAAGACCTGCCCTTTAGGGGGGAAGAAAAACATGTCGAGGAACCCTAAAACGGTAAGCCTCTTGCTCCCGGCAGATCTTAGATGGCCTCAAACCCGAAATCAATATGCGGATCTTCAAAATTAGAACAGGGTTTGGGGATTTTGTATTATGCATATATTCAGGAACCCTATGAAATTTGGGGGTCTTACACCATAAGTTCGAGGAACCCTACGGCATAGTACTGGTGATTCTTGAGAGCCCGAAGTTAGTCCGGGTCGCCGACTGCACATTCCGGAGCACTGCATGGCCCCATGGGTTCCTTTAATATAGGGGCCTTGATAATTAGAATAGGGTTTTGCGGCCCATTATACTGTTATCATAAGAAAGGAACCCCCAAAACAGTATTTGTCATTATTTAGGCCCCTAGATTACCCTTCTTTGCTTTGAAGCCCAAAGGAAGGCTCCGAGCTCTCAAGTCGAAGCTGGGGGATGTTGGGGTTTTTGTTTAGGGTCAGGGCTTTAGGGTTTAGTGTTTACGGTTTAGGGTTAGGGGTTTAGGGTTTTTAAATTCCAATGGTTTACGGTTTAGGGTTCAGGGTCGGGCTTGTAGGAGGGTTAGGGCTTTAGGGTTTAGGGTTTACGGTCTAGGGTAAGGGTTTTAGTGTTTAGGGTTTAGGGTCGGGCTTGTAGGGTTTGGTGAGCTAGGCTTCAGGAAGACCCGGACAGGAACTGGAATTCACCTGAGAGTCTTTGCACAGGAAGGGCTGTGTCAGGCAACATCTGCTTCCTTCTTCTCCTCAACGCCCGGCTCAGCTGCATTTGCAGCATCGGGCACCTCGTCCTTCGCTTCCGGTTGGGCTGGCTCGGCTGGGGCAGGTGTTGCCCCCGAGGCCTCTTCTTCCTTCTTCTCCACCGCCGCTTCCGCCGGAGGTTCCCCAGGTGCATCCACAGCTGGAGCCTCCTCCTTCTTCTCTTCAGCTGCAGCCTCTTCCTTTTTCTCTTCAGCGGGAGACTCCTCCTTCTTCTCCTCAGCGGGAGGCTCGGTGGTCTCAGGCGGAACATCCTGTGCTGCGGCGACGGTTTCTTCCTTCTTCTCCTCAGCTGGTGGGCTCGCGCCTTCTGCTGCCGCTTCTTCCTTCTTCTCCTCTGCGGGCTCAGTGGTCTCTGGAGAAGGATCGGTGGCCTCGGATGGCGAACTGAATAGCGAGGAAAGTGAGACTACCTCTTCGCCTTAACCCCATGCGATTTTGCACATGTTCTTTGTACATGTTTGCATGCCCGCACTGCCTACAAACCTACGTACATGCATGCATAAAGACAGAATATGCATAAACCAAGAGCCTTCTCAAGTACAGTTTCATGAGGCCTATAGGGGACACTATTTCTGATTGCGCACGCCTCTAAATTTCATGCAGCAACGCCCCGATACCTAAGCTCGTAGCTGTAAAGCCGCAAACTCGAAACTGCAAAATGTTGCCAAAAGGCACACAACTCTACTGGTTGTTTGAGACCGAGCCGATAAGTAGGNCAAAACGGGGGGGTTGTTGAACAATAGGGGGGGGGTTGTTGTTCTGGACGGACCACGGGGTCTGCAGGCACAGCGGAAGGGAAGACAAGGACAGGGGTGGGGACAATGGGTGTTCTCGATGCATGCCGCGGGGTCGGATGACATTGACAGGGGGCAAGGTTGCTGTTGTTAATAAGGTCGGATCGGGACAAGATGCATGACGGTTTGCGAAGGGGGGGAGCTCCGGTTAGTACGCAATTGACACCAGCGAGTTCGGGGTCGGGCATGTAGAAGGTCGCGTTGGACGGGTCCACACAGGCAGTATGATTACGAATGCGCGAATCCGGAATGACAATGGTGCAAGCAGCCAGTCGCCGCAGCACGTCTGTGGACTCGGCCCGAACGGGATTCCGGACAAAACGCGCCAAGCCACAAGCAAAGTCGTAGCAGAGGGAGGTCTTCGACGGGACAAGTCGCAAGCCTTCCGCGAATGCCAAAGCCACCTGCGGCAAACTCTCGGACCCGACGAGGTGCGACACGTGAACGACGTGGCCGCATGCAGGGCAGCACGAGGGCAAAGACTCCGGCGTACTTCCGGACGGCAAGCCGCTTGCGTTCATCTTTGGCGCAGCGACAGCCGGCTGTAGCATCCGTTGAGTCCATTTGCATAGTCACTGCTGCGTCCTTTTCCTGCTCTCTGGCCGAGTCGACATCGTCGCAGGCAACCAACATGCTGCAGAGTCCTATTGTCGAAGGCGTCCAGCCGGAATGCCGGTGGCTGACTGGAAGTCGCGGCTGCCGGCAAGCTTGAACTCCATCTGACCAGCCTCCACACAATGAGTGTGAACTTCTGGACCAAGAGCAGCTGGTGCTTGGTGACTGCGGCAGTATAAACTGCCACGCAGAGGCCGCTCTGTGCAACCAGTGAGAACTCGCAAGCGAAGGTCGGGGCTGTAGTGGAAACAGCTCGTGCGCTCGTTGCAGAGTGCTGTTGTCTTTTTCATGCCACCATCGCCGGTTAGGACCGGGCTGCTGCACCGACTGCAGGCGTGCCGTCGCGCTTGGTCGTCGAGGGCGGCTGTGAGATAAGGCTCCATCTGGACCAGAAGAGCGTCGATGTGGTCAACTCGAAAGTCACAAGGACGGCCCTGCAAGGCCGAGTAGGTCAAAGCCAATGTCTCATGTAGCATCCAGGCATGCTCCAGAACGCCGGCATTCCTGGGAGTCGAGTCTAGAATTGGAGAAGAGGTCGTCCAGGACCTTGCTGAAGCCGCTAAAAGACCCCCGCAAGTGCAACAAAGCCGAGGTCATGTAGCGCAGGTAGAAGCCGCTGAGCGCCGAAAGGCCATCTCGCCGCGGACGCGCTCGCAAGAGAAACCAAGGAACCAAGGTCGGATCGCAAGCCAGGAATGGCGGCTCATCGGACTCTTTCTGCGGCATCGCCCAACACCCACGAAAAGTGCGATTGCAAGCCGAGCATCTTTTGCTGTGTAGCCAGAGGCGGACCAGACCACTGTCGTAAGAAACCGCCTGCACGGGCAGCGCGCGACCACACGGCCGCAGAGGGACCTCGCCGGGACACCATGGGCAGACTTCGAGCGGCGAGGTCAAAGTGGAGGCCATGACAGCAACGCCCTCAGGAAACAATTAGGGGGATGCTTTGCGCTCTTGGAGGTGAGCCAGAGTCTGCACAAGCGGGACTTTTCCATGCAACTCAGGATAGAGCGTTGCGCGTGGCACCAACAGCTCTGGCGCCTTGCAGAAGCCGGCACGGCGGAGGGCGCACGCCAGAGATCCGTGCTTAAGAAAACGGCATGGGTGTTTTCGGTGGTCTGACTACACCGTTGCGTCAGTGAATCAAAGAGAACACGTGCGCTAGGGCTGCTTACAGTGGCCGCTGCATGCGAAGCCTGCTCGGCAGAGGGCGCACTCCAGACATCCATGCGTCAGAAAACGGAATTGACCTAAACCAACCCCCCCGCTTTGAGAACAGAGGACAACAACCCCCCGCCCCCCCACGAGAACAGAGGACAACACCCCCCCCNCCACCCGGCTATCGGCTGCATCTGGGTTGTTTCGAAGGGGTTGCTATAGGGATTTTATAGGAAAAGGTTTCATGAAGACTTTCATGGACGTCAACAATCGCTGCAAGAGAGAAATGCAAACTCTGAAATCTCCTGCTCACAGTAAGAGAAGAGTAGTCAGTAATCATCGTAACCCTAAACGCTAAAACCTGAACCCCTAAACCTAACAAAAACCATCATAAACGAAGCTCAGGCTCCTCCGCGGCCTCACCCGGGTCCTCGGTGGGAGCTGCATCGCCATCTCCTGGGGGGGGGGGGGGGGGGGGGGGTGGATTAAAGGTCAAGGGGTTTAGGGGTCAGGGGTTCGGGGTTCTTCGGGCTCAGGTTTTAGGGTATTGGGGTTCGGGTTTGGNGGGGGGGGGGGGCGGGTGGGAGATGTATCAAAGTTCAAGGTGTTTAGGGTTCAGGGTTTCGGGATTCTTCGGGCTCAGGTTTTAGGGTATTGAGGTTCGGGTTTGGGATTTAGGGTTTAGTTTTAGGCAGACCTTCTGAAGGCTCTCTGTTTTATCCAAGTTTGGCAGTGCTTGTAAGTTTGCCCACGGTGCTCAGACACCGCCTCATCGGAGTTAGAGGCCAACCCCAAAAACTTAAAACCTGAAGCAAACAACGAAACCCTAACCCTTCTAAAACCCGCTTCGAAACTCTAAAGCCTCAAGCCTAAACCCCAAATACCCTATACCCTAAACCCAGGCCTCCTAAACCCTTTCACGAACCCCTTAAGGAAAGGTATCCTTGTAGGACCCTTGTAGATCCGGTTTAGAACCCTTTGTAGATCCCTTAAAGGAGCCTTGTACAAGGCATCCCTATTGATCCCGATTACAAGCCCTTGAGATCCCTTTCAAGGAACCCGGAGATCCCTGAGATCCCTATCCTTTTAAAGGAACCCTAGAGATCCCTTTACAGAAGCTCGCCCTGCTTTTTTGCCCATCTGCAAGGAAGCTTTCCATTGGTCGGCTGCCATTGGTCGGCTGCCGGAAAACAAGCTCTTTGAGCCCCTGGGATATACCACCAGGTCATCAGCATAACCGTTCCCCACCCGGAATGCCCATCGAGTGGAAAGAAACCTCACCAGCGGCAGCGGGCGGGAGGGAGGGAGCTGAAGCTAAAACTTGAGACGAAGGGCAGCATTTCGGGCTCGCGTCTATATATCAGAAGCTCGCCCTGCTTTTTTGCCCATCTGCAAGGAAGCTTTCCATTGGTCGGCTGCCGGAAAACAAGCTCTTTGAGCCCCTGGGATATACCACCAGGTCATCAGCATAACCGTTCCCAGCCATCCCACACACCCAAGACCAATGTATGGCCGCTAGCCGGCTAAAGTGAAGAGAGGGTACCAGGAAGTCGTTGGCACCCCTTGCTGTTTCCATCGCCTTGTCTGTTCCAGCACTCCTGGAAAGGCCTGGGCCAACGTCAGGATGGTCTGCTGCACATGGCTGTCAAGGGAAGGAAAGAAAGTATTTGCCGATACTTCTTGGATATAGATTTCCATAATCTTGCCTGTGATCCAGCGGCCCCGGCGTCTGACCAGCTCACTGTCTTCAGTGAGCTGTAGGAGGTGGGTAGCACCCCCCGGTCGGAAGCTCCCAAGGTCCAGGGGACGGTGCTGCTTTCGGCCCTCTTTCTGAAGCTTTGTCACGCCTAGCCTTTCCAAGACCAGGTCAAACCGTCGTCTCAAAGTCTGGCCCGACTGAGGCCACAGCTTCACTTGCTTCTCCAGGTGACCAAAGGTGAGCTCTAGCACGTCGACCAGGTCGGTGTACTGAACCTTCGCAGACTGATGCCGAGCAGCGCGGAGGCGAGTTTTGGGTTCTTGCACCCTAAGCAAAGCAAAGCTCTGAGAGAAAAGGACATCGCTTGGCAGGATCAGGTCCCCCCGTCGTGCAGCCAAGGATTCACCTATTCGTAAGAGTCCGCCCCAGCAGAGGGAGAAGATGTCAGCCTCTCTCGTCCATCCCCAGGGAAGGCAAGTGGTGACCATAGCCAAAAGGATGATGGGTGGCATAGCAACGTGGTGGGTGTAAGGCTCCGCCGCCATCCAGCTGAAGGCCAGGTCCCATGCACCTTGGAGCTGCCGCCTTAGCACAGGCTGCCTGCTGCCTATCGCGTTTATCGTCTCGGAGTAATGCCAGTAAGGCCTTCCCGCTTCGAAAAGCTCACGACCGTAGGCAACGAGCCAGCCAGCAATGGCCTCAGCAGCCAGAGGCCGGGCAGCAAGCAGTTCCTCGATGCCGGTGCCCTTCTCCCGGAGCCAGGCATCAAAAGAGCGAAGCAGCCCATCTCTGTTTTCGCTGGTCCGGGCCAAGACTGGCCTGCCCTGCGCCAAGAAGATGCCTTGCCTGGCCTGGGCACGACCAAGGTCCCCTTTGTTCCGCGGTGCCAAAGAAGGCCCTTCCCCAGGATAGCCAAGCGTGCTGTCGAAGACCTTTTGCGGCAGTCTCAGACCCCGCGACGGCGGGGCTTGCTCGCAGCTAGGTGGGGTATCCCTAAACCTAAGGGTAAGGGAACGGGCTAGGGTACCCAAACAACCACTCCTTGCAGAGACGAGCAGGAGGGCTAGGCGCAGCCAGCCAGAGGAAGCACGGGAGAGGCCCCCGAGGCAACACAAGGCAAAGAGGTCACCAGGCGCGGCGGCAGCCAACACAGAGGAAGGGACCGGAAGACGGATAGCAGCATTCCTTGTCGGGTCGTCGGAAGGGTTGAGGCGCGTAGGGGCGAAGATAAGCCCAGGGTACATGCCAAGTCCAACCTGTAGGGCAGCAGATTGACGAACCGCGGGGAGAAGCCTCAAGGAGGAGGTCCGGCCCTTGGTCAGGGCCCCAATGGACACTGCCGAGTCAAGGGCATGAGTGAAGCGAAGGTCCTCGCCCCGATGTTGCTCCCCCCGCTGCCTAAGGGCATGAAGGAAGGACCGCGTCTCCTTTACATTTATGTGGGAGCCTGACCTCCAGGCCCAGGATGCCCGCACAGACCAGGTGCTGCTCAGGAGGACGTCGTTCATCGCCAAGCTCTCCAGGCCGCCGCGGGGCAACCGTTCATCGCAGACGTTCCTCAAGCGCTCAAGGAAAACAGCGGCAAGAGAAGCGGCTGAGAGGGCAGCGCGACTGGGTTCCCTGGGGAGACCCAAAAGCTCGGCACGGCCAAGGGCCAGCAAAGTAACAGCACCACCGCCGGCAGCAAAGGCGTCGCAGGAACAGAAGTCAGAGGAGCACACGCCAGGCAACCCTGCCGCCGCTTGCCAGATGGGAAGGGCCCTAGCAAAGGAGACTGCAGGGTGCAACAGCACCGCGAAGGCACCCACGAGGCGAGCCACCCGGAGGATAGAGAGGGCCCCGCCAACCATTAAGTTTTCTCTCTTCGTCCTGTCGGACGGCACGGTGCCACGAGGACTCGACCACGAACGGAGAGGAGGCCTGAACCTGGGGGAGAAACTGCCGACAGGTGGCACGACCAGGCGCCGCCGCTGCAACATGAACAGGATCCATTCCAGGCACCTGTCATCAGCAAGGTTAAAGAAAGGCGAGGCCGTATAATCAACCACAGGGCCTGTGACACAAGAGGGCTCGAGGAACCGCGTGAGCCAAGGGCCTCCACACCTGACCTCAATGAAGTCAAAGTGACAGGCAGGGGGTCGCTCTGGCCGAGGGGCCTGCATGCCAAGGGAGGGGCCGACGGGAGGCTCCTCGCCAATGGAAGCAAGGATGCTCGCAGCTTCGGAGTCGAGGCGGGTATACCACCCTCTGCTGTCAGTGGCCTGCCAAAGGTGGGCAGCTAAGATATCCGGAACTTCCGTTGTACAGACAGCACCCCGCCCTAAGGACGCATCGGAGCAGCCAACCAGATTGCTAACCTTAGCGCTGACGTTTGAGACCATCACCGGGGAGAGGCAGGCCAGCATCACCAAGTCCAGGCGAGCGTCAGGCGGAAGGGGCCGAAGAAGGCTTGCACCTGTAGCGGGGGTCTTCTTCCCAAGACGGAACAGGGGCCCGATGGCCGCCATCAGGCACCGCCGGAACAGCAAGGCATGGACCCAACAGCCTGTCAGCAAAGACGCAAGCTCCTCGGTAACGTGGCGCCCTGAAGCAACAACCAAAGAAGCATAGGCAAGCGCAGCGCGGCGTCCGGCGGGAAGGCCAACCAAAGCAAGGCCGTCAGCACACGAAGCTTCGCAAGCATCGACTTGCGCCCCGGCTACAGTGAAGGTGCGTTGGGAGAAGACGTCCTTAAGGTCGGAACCCCGTACCCCTTCCGAATCGTAAGCAGCCTTAGCCCTTCGGACGATGGCTTCAGACTCAGAGACCCCGCCGCTGAGCTCGGAGACGGCGGCCGGCCTTTCGCAAGATATCGAGAAGAGGTCGTCTATTATGAGCCCAGACCAAGGCCCACCAACCGAAACCGGGGAACGGTTAAGAAGACGGCCGCCCTCAGGATCACCCAAAACCCCATGAAGGCGAAGCAAGTTTTCATGGCCCTCCGCTGCGTACTCGACCCCGGCATGGTCTCCTTGGTAGAGGCTACGAAAAGCCCCGTGGACAGGAAGGCCAGCAGAAGCAAACACTGAAGAAGGGCGGAAGGAACAGCCGGGCCCACTGTGCGAACGGGCCGCCAGGTCAGCCTGTGCAACGAAATCCGAGCAAGCCTTGGTATCATAAAGGTCCCGGAGGTCGAATACCGGGCCGACCGCGTTCGATGCACACCGCTGCTGGGAGACCAGGGCCTGGTGATAGAAGTCTTTCCTATCTACACAGGAACCGTACAGTGCACACCCAGGAGGGCAGGAGAGGCGAACGAGGAGGTTCCCCGCCGGCAGCCTGGCCGAGGGCCCGCCCACAATGTAAGCTTCCCTGTTGTTCTGGTGGCGCCTGTCGCCGATCTGGCGGTCAACCCCTTCGCTCTTGAATGCTCCAAAGACGCGGCTCAGTCTATCCTGGGGCAAAGGGCCCGCCACAAGGCCAAGAAGGCCGAGGGAGTCCCACTTTCTGAGAAGGCCAAGGACCTTAGCTTTGTTCTCGTAGGCAAAAGACGGCCCCGGAGCAGGCGAGGGCGCAAAGGAAGTCAGAACCGCCGGCTCAAGGTAAGGCAGAAGGAGGTTAGGCCCAAGGTGCTTTGCAAGGTCCCAGGAGCCAGTGCCATGAATCACAATGCGGTCAGGGTCAAGGTCCCTATAAGGGGTGAGCTCCTCAGGCCCACCAGCCAGGTGAGGAACAAGGACCGACTCAGAGGCGGGGGCGATCGGGGCACCATAGCCGCTGTTACAAAGGCCGGCCTCGGAAAGGAAACTCGTGAGCTCGGCGTGCCGAGCTGCCAGGTTCAAGCCTTTACGCCCGGCTTGAAGGGAATCGCCCATGAGGCGAGCACTCGCCTTGGTAAGCCGCAATAGCCGATCAAACACCGCAAGCTGGGCATCGGACGGCGGCCTCGATAAGCAAAGGGCCGGAGCAGGCCTTCCACTAGAGTGGAGGAAGTTCAAGGCCATGGCCATGACATGCACAACCACACGGCCCCAATGCCGCTCGGGCTGGGCACAGCCCTGCTTTCGGACACCCTTCAAGAAGAGGCCAGGATAAGGCACAGGAAGGGGATACAAGGCGGTAGGAACACCCAGTGAAGTGTCCCGGCAGATGAGCAAAGACTTCGAAAGGAAGTGGGCAAAAGAGGTCCCCGATTTCAGGACCAGGCGAACAAGGGCGGAGGCCCAAAAAGAGAAGCTGAATTTAGCACCCGGCCGAAGAGGAGAGGTCGTGACCGGATGGCCATGCGTGCAGTGGGGCGGGCCAGGGGATGCATCATCCTGGCCAGATCCCTGGAGAAAGTCTAGGCTTTTGCCTGGGCAGCCCGTTTTGCTGCCCATGCGGCCGCTCGCTGCTGCTTCTTGGTCTGGGCCGCCTCGCCAGCCCCGGGGTCTGCAAGAGGTTGCTTGGGAGGGGGAGGCAGTGCAGGGCGCTCCCTTCTCTTTGCACTTATGCTCTCGACCTCCTTTAGGTAGGAGATGGCGATGGTGACCCAGCGCTGTTCGATCAGCGGAGAGAAGGCTCTGCTGGGAGAGCCGGGCACACCTTGAGGTTCCTGGAAGAGAGACAACGGAGGGTCCGCTTGCAGCGTCAACAGCCATGCCAATCCATAGTCTCCTGCGTCCAGTGCCACCTGGTCCAAGAAGGCCATCAGAAGCGACAGCACGTCGCCAGCAGACTCGGGCGAACCTCGGTGAAGATGGTCGAGTGCCTGGGCAACCTGCCAGCTGACCAAACCTACCAGCCTCTGCTTGGAGAACCCTCCGTACCTTTCTAGGTACCTCACCATGGTGGGGGCCTCGGACGATAGGCCTGACGGATCCATCCTTCGAGAGGCGTTGCCCGGCTGGCCGGCCAGCTCCTGCTGCAGCTTCTGGCGGCCGACTGCACCCCTCACCGAGGCAGCTGGGGCCTGGTCCAACAAAGGGTCCCCTCCCTGAGCCAACTGGCCCACAAGGGATACCAAAGCCTGACTCTGAGCCAAAACCGCCGCCGCCAGTGACGATGAGCTCGGGGCCGGGTCGTCTCCGTCGTCGGTAATGCCAGCGAGCCTGGCCTCGTGATCCTCGATGGGAGACGCCTTCTTTGGGACCTGCCGTGCCGTAGGAGGGGGCCCCACAACCTGAGTCAAGGCCTTTGCCACATGCTGGGCCGGAGGGAGAACAGAAGCCAAAGGAGCACTGAGGAGGCTTTGGGCCGGCCCTTTTGGAATCCCTGGTGCCGCCACCATGGCGGGAGGAGCCTCGAGACCTGGAGGGGGAGCGTCGGGGCCCTGCAAAGGCAGGGAGTTGCTGCCCGACGCCCCGGCAGCGAGAAAGGAGGCGAACTGGGCTGACAGCCCTCGGAGCATTTCCCTCAGTTCCGCCTGGTCCTGAGCTATTGAAGCCACGGTTGCCCTCTTCGCCTTCGGGGGCGCCTTCGAGGCCCGGCGCCCGAGCGGATGCTCTTCGGCCGTCTGGTAACCTGACCTTACCTCGCCTAGCTGCTCTCCGGCCCAGGCCCGAGCCTGTCTCAGCACATCGGTCGCCAAAGGAAAGAGCCCCGGGCTCTCGGTGACAAAGGTCATGCCTGTGAAGTTGCCGAGGTTGGGAGCCGACAGAGCCCCTGAGAAAAAGCCGGGCAGATCTATGATCATCGCGGGCACCTGCTCTGGGATCTCGGGGGCAGTCCAGCTGCCGGCCTCTGAAAGGAGAACCGCCGGTGCCACCAAGGCTAAGGAGGGCCCCGGGCCCTCCGGGCTGTCGTTCTCGAGGCCTTCTTGCACAACCTCTTCGGGCAGAAAGTCCTGGGGGACACATAGTACGAAGCCGTCGTCGCGCTTCATCACCACATAGCAGATGCACGTCGTCACCTCGGCCGCTTCGTCGTGGGGAGGCCATGGCCACTGGAACTCAAGAAGATCGACCCCTCCGGCTTCCACTGAAGAGAGGGACGAAAATTCCATCACTGCAGGCCGGGGTACTCAACACCTGCCGCAGCAAAGTACAGCCGGCTCTCGCTCTCTGACGGAAAGGCGTGTGACACTGAATCCGAATTTTGGAGCCGGCCCACAATCTTACTGTAAGACCTAAAATCCCGGACCACCCTGGGGGAGTCGAGGCCAGCAGCGCGCAGCACACAGTAGTACCGGTTCTGAAGGTTCAAGGCAGCACTCCGGTCAGGATAATGCAGCCTACCGGCTAGGATGGCACCTGCAAAGCAGCCTGCAAGCCAGGCTCTCTCAGCCCGCTCCTGCCAGGTAAGCTGACCCCCACGTAGAAAACGGCAGGTCTCTCTCAGGGCAGGCGGCAGAGGAGGGAAGGATTGGCGAAGCTGGCTGCCTGGGCACACAGGGCCCTGCAATGGGTACTCTGGCACCCCCGAGGGAGAGGAAAGCAAGGACCGAGCCGGGAAGCGTCGCCGATCAGGAGAAGGGAGAGCGCCTGAAGAGGAGGGAGCCCCTAAGTCGAAGGGCGGCAAGGGCCCGGAGGCCGGCAAGGGATAAGGCGGGGCAGAGGAAGAGGCTGCGTATGGGCTCTCGGGACCCTGCACAAGCTCAAAGGAAGAGGAAGACTCACCTCGTGGAAGGGAAGGCTGTTCGTCTGCAAGAGGTTGCTCGGGACTAGGGGTCTGGCTAGAAACCCTAATCACTACACCACCAAGTTCCACACGCACCTCAGTGGGCATACGACGCGAGCCGCCGCTTGCCTTCCACAGATATCCCTGAAAGCTCTTTCTCCGGCGTGGCCCTAGGGTAACCGGCTGTCCTCCAAGAAAAGTTGATGTACCAGCAGGCCCCCAAGGTCAGCAGCACACCCAAAAGGAAAGCTGCAAAGAGTGAGCCCAGATCAGCCCCTCTGCAGTGGTGAGGGCAAGAAAGGCCCCACCAACTGTTTGTAGAGCCCTCCTGTAAAAGCTTCAGCAGACCAGGGATCCACACGGGAACCATTAACCCTGCTAGCTGAAGCTAAAACTTGAGACGAAGGGCAGCATTTCGGGCTCGCGTCTATATATCAGGAACCCTACAAAATGTCTTTGGAGCAACCCCAGGGATCCCTTTCACGGAGCCCCTGTCGTCTCCTTTCACCGCCGCCTTCGCCGCCGAGGCTGCCTCGCTGGCCATCGCCGCGGCGCCGGAGGCCGCGGACTGGAGCTCCTTTGCGGATTAGGGGTTCCTTCTGAGGGATAGAGTTCCTTCAGGGCTCCTGGAAGGGATCTACAAAGTTTAGGGTTAAGGGTTTTTAGGGCTCCTTTACAGAGTTCCTTAAGGGCTCCTTTAAGGGATCTACAAGGGATCTACAGGTTTCCAGGGTTTGGGGTTGAGGGTTTCTTGAAGGGTTCCTGTAGGGGATCTGCAAGGGAGCTGTGGGGTTTAGGGGGTTTGGGGTTTGGGGTTGATAGGGGTCTTTACTTACAAGTAGGAGCTTACAAGGAAAGGGCTTAGTGTCCTCATTTTGTGTTTAGGATGTTCGGTGGTCTTGTTCTGTTTGAACAAGAAAAGGTGTGTTGGGGTTCGGGATTTAGGCCGTACGCCATAGGGTTTAGGGCTTGGAGTTTAGAGTTTAGGGTTTAGGATTTAGAGTTCAGGCTTTGGGGTGTGACGTCTATGTTTTGGCGGTTCAGACTAGAAAACAAACACCTAGCTTAAAGGTCCATGGGACTGCGTAACAAGGGTTCTAAAATTCGGTAACTATACTTAAACTTCATGAAAACCCCAGCTAAGGCACTTCCAACTGCACTTACTACGTCCCATGAACCTCCAAGCGGACCCTAAACCCCTATTGAAGCCCTTGTAGAACCCTTTAAGGAACCCTTTTAGTTACTAAGTTATACTACCCTATAGCACCCTTAAAAGGAACCCTGAACCTAAGTGCAATTAAAACAAACACCTTGACGGTTCTGTCCTCCACGTAGTACTCCCATGTACTCCCCCATAGGACCCCTTTTAAGGAACCCTTTGAGGAACCCTGTTTTAACATGTCAAAGCACCCCTTGAGGGTTCCTGTCGCCCACCACCTACCCGTATAGATCACTTTTAGAACCCCGTAAAGAACCCTATTGTAGTACCCTATGGTTCTGTCCTCCACCACTTGCCCCGAAGCCGGCATGCTCGCCACCTTGGGACCGAAAGCCGCGGATACTCCGGAGTCTTTCATGTTCCGAATCGGGTTTAAGGTTTGGGGTTTAGGGGTTCAGGGTTTAGGGTGTTCGGGTTTATAGAGTCTTTGGGTTTAGGGTTTCTTGAAGGGCACTTTAAGGGATCTTTAGGGGATCTTTAAGGGATCTGTACGGTTAAGGTTTGGGGTTTAAAGTTTCTTGAAGGGTTTCGAGGGATCTTCAGGGGATCTTTAAGGGATCTGTAAGTTTTTTTGAGCTCCTTTTTCACGAAAGGTAAGGAACCGAACCGCGAACCGCGAACCGGAACCGATTCCTCAGGAACTGCTGGAACTGCAATGGCGGTTTAGGAACTGCGAACCGCGAACTTGCAAGTCGGTTCCCAGCTTGCCCACTTACATGAAGCAAGTATGGTAGTGCATAGGCTGAGCACAAAAACTGAGACTCATTATCTTCTTCCAATATGCCTCAACCAACAGTCTGTGAATCATGGATAATCCTTCTTTATGGGAGCCCAGTACCAACACACAAACGTTGCAAGGTATCATCCCTTCAAGGCGGGCAGGAGTCATCAGTTTATGCTTCGCTGCTCTACCCTGAAGCCGGCGATCCCCCAGACTGAACCCTCGAAGAGTCTGTTCGGAGCTTGGGGCGTTGGACATGGGATTCAGGATGTTAGGCTTAGGCTCTAAGGTCTAGGGCTTCGGGTACGGGCTTGTAGGGTTGATAGTTTCGGCGACAAGCTAAACCCGAAGCTTATAAAAGTTCAGCCCGGGGACTCTATCGGAGCGGCATACCACCCAAACATAGAAGCATAAGCTATACCTAAGAGCAACCTAGGAATAAAAAGGGTGCCCTCTTTGGTTTAAAGGGGGTTATAAGGGAACCCAGACCCTAAAAAAGGGAATAAGGGCCTACTCTGGGTCCTAGTAAGCGACCTATACAGGAGTATCATTACTAACTCGCCAGAATTCCTATGTTCACCCTGACCCTCAAATTTTAAATTTAGGGGCTTACTCGTTTGGGCTTTGCCCTGTACAAAACGGCCCATGGGACGTAGTAGCTAGGGCTATGAAAAAGGTATCTATACTTCTCATCAGCTATAAGGTATGATTTGTATGATAGTTGCTATAATTCCAGTTAAGGTACTTATAACGAAATTATCTGTATTTTTTAAGTCCCATGAACCTGCAAGTACTCTTTTGGGTTTTGCCCGAATGCGGCGGTGTCTTTCCTGGGCTGACCACCATTTCTTGGGCCTTTTCCGCAGCCCCGCTGGCGGCATTCCTTAGCTGTTGAGTTCATAAGCCCTCAAAAGTTTAAACTTTCAGTTCTATAGGGAACTGTATTATCTCATTCAGTGTATAGCGTACTCATTCAGCTACTGGGATTCTTCACGCTGCCCACCACCTGCTCCGTATTCGGCGCGCTGGCGACCTTTGTGGCAGATTTCGCTTTGGATTTGAAGTTGCAAGACAGCTCCCCGCGAGCTTGATGTTAAAGGGTTTGGGAAGGTATCACACTGGGCTTCACACCTGGCAGAGTAGTGCTGGCAGTGGAGGCTCTAGTCAAGTCGAAATAAACTCTACACAATGCTGGACAAACTGTCCGTCCCTGTGGCCCTCCCCACACCCTGCCAAAATCTCCCAAAACCTCTTGAAACCCACTGTACAAGACTCTGTTTACGGTTTAGGGTTTAGGGTTGTTAGACATCGCTTGAAACCCTAAACCCCATGCAGTGGGATGTCAGAAATTTGAGTCTGTGTCGGGGCTCCGTTCTACTTTAGGCTCTCGGTTGCAAGGTTGAGCATTTAGGATTTGGGGCTGGCAAAACGTTTGACAGGCTCAAAAGTCCTAACACTCTCAACCCGAGACTCTTGCAGCCCTGCACAATTATAACCTTAAGAGCCTTACCAACAATGAAGCCCCTAAAGCCAAAAAGTGCGAACTCCTCAGAAGTCTCCAGACTGTCTGAACTGCGGCTACCCCGCGTAATCTCGAACCCTCAAGAAGTTCTAAAAGTGTTCTTTCGCTTTCACTGCTACAGTTGTACGTTTGTACCAGAATATACCCCAAAGGAACCTTATTCAAATTATTTCAACTATCAATGTCCCTAAACACTGACTGAACCCTAAACCCTAAACTCTCAAGGCCCCTAATGTAGGAACCTGATTAAGAAACCCTGGCCCTACAGCCCCAAAGTGTTAGGGTTCATATAAAGAACCCTAATAAAGACCCAGGACCTAATCATGCCGATTTAAGGAAGTATAGTCCCCTACCCCTCTCCCCCCTACCAAAACAATCAGGGCCCCCTATAGTAGACTAAGCCCCTCAGCCCCTCAACCCTAAACCCGAAAACTTAAACCCTAAACCCTAAACCTTAACCCTAAAACTTAAACCCTAAACCCCGAACTCAAAGGCCCCCCTCTATCAGACCCTGAACCCTGGTGGATGGCTCGGCTCCGCACCATTTCTTGGGCCTTCTCTGCGGCCCCACTGGCAGCGTTCTTCACGCTGTCCACCACCTGCTCCGTGTTCGGCGCGCTGGCGACCTTCGCGGCAGATTGCGCTTTGGGTTTGAATGTAAGTTTCGTTCTACAGCAGCTTACTTTTCCCTCAAGATAGCTGTTGTTTAAGATCAAGCTTAGGGTGTTTGCCATACTGAAATTACAGGAGAATTGCAGGTATGGTTTTGGGTCTCTGGTGTCTGGTTTAGGGTTGAGGCTTCGCCGCTTAGCCCGAAATCCCAGTATCTCCAGCGCCTAAACTCTAGCCCCGCGTTCAGATGGGAGTTTCCGAATATAAGGGACCCTAATATAGTACCTTAAATAGTAGGATCCTTATTATAAGGACTAAGGTACCCCTAATTTTCGGAAACTCCCAGATCGTGAACCCCTAAAACTGAAACCCGAAACCTGAAGCTCGATGCTTCAAGGCCACAATATAGGGGCCTTAAAAATTAGAATAGGGCTTTGGGGCCCATTATACGATCATAATAATAACAATTATAAGGAACCCTCAAAATAGTATCGGTAATTATATAGGCCCCTATAGTAAAAGAACCCTTACAGAATCCCCTTAAACCCTAAACCCTAAACCGTAACACCTCATACCTCATAGAACGTCACAAAACTGTAGGAAAACTTGGAATCCGCCCCGCAACCTCAATGGAAAAGCCGAAATAGGTTTAGGGTTTGGGGTTTAGGGTTTAGGGTTTGGGGTTTGGGGTTTAGGGAAAGCTGCAAAATAAGCAAGGTCGAGACTGTGGTTTTGGCTCTGATCCGAAATCCCAAACTCCCCAAACCCCCCAGGACTTCAGCCTGCTAGGGTTTCGGGCTTATGCTTTTGAGTTAACGATTTAAGGCTTTAGATTTGGGGGCTTGTGGTTTAGGGCTTCGCATTGGGGGCCTTCATAATCAGAATTTGAACGGGGCTTTGAGGTATAATGAATTCAGCCAAAAACTTGCTACGGAACCCCACAGAATAATATTACGAATGATTTCGATCCCTAAAACCTAAGCACCTAAACCATCCTTTCTAGGGCTTATATAGATAGTTTAGGTTGATTTTCCAGGCAAGATACCGCGGCGTTGACGGACTCTGTGGCTGCCGCGTAGGCGTTGGAGATGCCACCGGACACGGCACCTGATGATTGGAACTTTTGGGGTCTTTGGTTGAGGGTTGAGGTTTTGAGGACTTAGAGTTTATGGTTGAGGGTTTAGGCTTGAGGGTTTTGGGTTTACGAGTTGAGAGTTTGGGGCTTGAGGGTTTACGGTTTAAGTTTACGTAGGAGCTTAGGCCTTTAGGGTTTAGGGGTTCAGGGGTTTAAGGCGCAGGGTTCAGGGTTTAGGTTTTGTGGTTAAGGGTTTGAGGGTTTATACAACGTTCGGTCAGGTTTATAGGAAGTTACAAGAGTTTATGGTTCTGGGGTGCTAGATCCTTTGAGAGTTTAGCATTTAAAGGTGGAGGGTGGGGTCTTAGGTTTCACAGCCATGCAGGTTTGGGATTTATGTGAACAGCGAAAGAAGCCGTATATTTGATCACTGATGTACTTAGAGTAAACCATAGGCCGCCCGCGCCAGGCGGCGGCCGGTACCACTGAACGCTACCGCTTCGAGATCTGCTTGCTTTGCCAAGCAGATCGAGTCTGCCATACCTGATTTGGCACTGCTAGCCA
>BGNK01001252.1:60743-159548 GCA_003297005.1 Symbiodinium sp. clade A Y106 | reverse complement strand
GAACGGCGGGGCCATACGAAAACATAGCATAACATTGGGGGGGTCCGTTCGAAAATCGGCTTGAGAACGGGGGGGTCCCATTCGAAAAATCCCATAGGGTTTAAATTCATTATGAAAGAGGGGGTTTAGGGGTTACTAAACCACGGAACCCTACACCAAAGGCCCACTATACTATAACTATACTTAATAAGGAACCCCCAAAATTGGCCCAAAATAGTATAGGAAATTATTAAGGCCTATATTAGCAGCCTCTTCACTCGCAGTCGCCGGTTGGACTTTAGGACAATCCCCTTGAAGGCGACATTCCTCGCCGGGTGGGAAGCGAGGTGAGGCCGATTGCTGTTTTATGGGTTTCGGGTTTAGGGTTTAGGTTTTAGGGGGTTTAGGGTTTAGGGTTTCGGGTTATTCTTGCTTCAGATTTCAGTTTAAGGCTTTGATTTGGTGGGATAGGAATGGAGACCTACTTCGGGTTTCGGATCTTGTGTTTGGAAGGTCGAAAATTAATCGCAGCGCTGAATCACAAATCGGAACGGAACTGGCAAGGATAGAATGCTGTGAGGTAACGCTCAGAATCTTTATGCAGGTGAATATACTGTGGCTCAATTATCGTTTTGAGGCTGAACGTGTGTGGCTGGCATAGGGCTCACGCCAAGATGCGCGCGAAAGGGTGATCTTTGCTCAGGGTCTGGGAGCGCCGACAACATCCTCAAGAAGAACTGCTTGGGTCTTCAGACAGTTTAAACTTCTTTCCGGCTTTCTTCTGAGGGCTAAGTAAACCTTAACCTAGAAAAGCATGTCGGCCCATCATTCAACGTCAACTCAGGGTCTAGTCCGATGCGGAAGCGCTTTCGTCAAATGAACTCAGAGCCTCCGAAGGTAAACGCTCGTATCAGCCTCTCGAGAATTCGTTTTCTCAGCGATGCTCCGAAGACAAAAACAGCATCTCAGGCTGGGCCGGCAGCAGATGCCATTTACCTAAGCAGCCCCAGGTGACCCAGTTGGCAGGAAGAAGACCGGATCTTGCAGTCGCCGGGATTCGACTTCTCGATCTAGAAACACGCTGTCTGAATGTGTGCTCCTCCGGCCAATGCATGCTTATCTCAGTCGCCTTTTGGTACCAACGCTCAGCCTCGGCAGGGCTGCCTTCCAATGCATACACCTCTGCCTTTGCCAACACAGCATGCTGCTTGTAGTTAGGGCACATCGGTTCGGCCATCTGAAAGGCACGATCCGCAGTTGCTTTTGCATCTGACCAGCGACCAGCCAGAGCTTGTGCCAATGCCAAATATGACAGCAGCTTGATCATCGTGATGCCTATTGGACTTGTATCCTTCCTCAAGCAGACTGCACTCTTGAGCTCATCTACCGCTTTGTTTATGTCTGCCTCAGGTACTGCGTGTCCATGGCTTCGTGCTAAGTCTAGATCAATCGCGATCTGCAGGCTCACGCACCTCGAGCGAAACTCCGGATCATAGTCGGGTGGAAGTGTTTTGAGTGACTTCTCGATGAAACGTCGGGCAAGGTCGAGCTTCTCCGCCTCAAAGGCACACATGGCACCTGCCCTGTATACAACCGCCGCCTCGGGATGTTCGGCTCCCATCACATTCTCCTTGTCGCCATGAGCACTCCCTTTTGCTTGCTCTGACTATGTGCTGTCAATGAACTACAGATTGCGCAGCATGCATGCATCTATGCCTATAAAGGACTTCGACACGGGCACCCGTGACCGTGTGAATGCGTGAGGCTGCACCGAAGGTAACCGTTCAACTCAACCTCATGACATGTAGCCACAGCATGGCATGAATGATGTATCCTGAGATGTCAACAACACACCAACAGGTGCCATCAAGAATGGAAATGCAAATCTACGACTAACGGATTGAAACTGGAACAGGCTTGCAGACGAGTTCGCAAGCCCTGCGAAAACACTTCTTGTGCTTGATTATTAGGTACTACAGCAGCGACTTCGGCGGCAATATCGCAGCTATCTGTCCGAACCTGCATAAGAGAACCAACACGACACTAAAAAACTATGACTGAATGAGAGTTGGAGTCCACGGCACGCACAAGGTCATTCGCGATTTCGACGCCCTGTGCTGGATCCGTGTCCGACAGCGAGATAACCAGATCTCGGAGTGCATGTAATGTGAGAAACGAGTTTTGACCCAACAGATGTTTGCGGATGGTATACATCTGCTGCACATGATGAGCCTCTTCTTCTGCGTGTCCAAGACGGTCTTCCTTGATTGAGCTCGCCTCATGGAAACTTGCCTCCAGCAGGCTCGGACTGCGATCCGTGTGCTTGTTGAGAAGAGACTCAGCTTTCGTCAGACAGCTCTGAGCTTCATCAAAACGACCGACATATGCATGATAGCATGCAGCTGTGTTGTACCCGTGGATTTCGTGCACGTGATCTTTGACGTCCACTTGCAAGTCGAAATCTCGCAGGGCTTCCTCCAGCTGGACCAAGACGTCGTTCTGGAGTTCGATGCTTTCCGCATACGTAAACCGGGCAAGCAGCACAGTCGCTTTGAGCTTCAAGACATCTGAGGTCAGCCCTCGCTGAGCCTCTTTCAGGAGCTTAGTGGCACGCTCGCCCTTCCGGCACACTTCGAACAAGTAATTGGCCGCGTTGATCTGCAGAACCGCCAGCTCTTCTGAGCCCTCGACACCAAACTCTCGAGCAAACTCGGCTAGAGAGAGGCAATGAGGCACCAAACTTGCGTAGTCCCTTGACGGGTTCTCTCGGACAGAATCAAGGTTCTGCAGCAAATCGAAATCGAACAGGCTTGCCGCAGTTGCAATAGCAATCCAAAGCATGTTCTTGCCTGCGCTGGCAGTGTTGTCAGCAAGCAGGGTGTCTCGTCGCACAGTTTGAACCAGACGGTGAATATCATAGGCATGATTTTCGGCTGCAGTTATCAGCGAACGGTCGCACACCTTCTTCAAGACTGCTGAGAACTCAGCTTCCGTTGCCACCTCTTCTGCTTTGTGGACCAGATTTTTGTAGAAGAACCAAAGGAACTCGTAAGGTATCTTGTCTGGAGACATAACAGTGCAAACATCGAAAAGATCTGCAGCGAGTGGGTTGGACAAGTCGCTGATTGCCAGATCCACTGTTGATGCTATGGTGGCTTTGTAATCTTGATGTCTTAAAGAATCTGGTGCAGACTGCAAGAGATGGCGACGCTCCTCGCTACATTCCAACAGCTGCTTGTACTTCAGAAGGCCCATGTTCGTCTCGCGAGCCCAGCCACCAGCCTGGGCAAGAGCTAGAGGATGGTATCCGAGCATCTTCGCAACTTCTGCTGCTCCTTCTACTTGTGCAGTTTCTCCCAGAAGGCTCTTGAGCAATTCGACCGACTCATCCGGAGAGAACACAGGGATTGAAATTGTACTGTCCCAGTGTGGGTTGCGAGACGTGACTAGCACGACACCACCCTGGGAGGGAATCCATTCCCTCACGAGCTGATATTCCTTCGCATTGTCAAAAACCAAGACCCAACTCTCAAGCTCCTCATCCAAAGCGCGGACAGCTTTAAGGGCAGCATCACGCAACTCGTGTCTGCCCTCTGCTTCCGTAACAATTCCTGCCCGCATAGCCAGATCCGCAGGCCCTGTTGTAACACAAGCTCGTCTTCTGCATTCAACCACCACACGATGCTCTTGCTATTGCACTGGGTGTGCAGAAACTCGATCAATAACTGACTCTTCTCCACACCGGCCAGACCGGATGTTGCAACCAAGCATAGCAAGCCCGGCTTCTTGAACACTCGAGATGCGAGATCTTCCAGCAGCTTTTTGCGACCTACGAAATGCTTGTTGCGGCGCGGCACGTTCCGTATCTGATTTGGCCACCGCTTGAAGGATCTGCAAAGAAGCTCTGGAATCTGTTTTGTGTGCGTGCGCGTTCTTACAGCATTGGCTAATTCGGAGAAACTCTCTGATGTGATGTTGAACTTGGACTGTCGATCAATCCACTTAGCAAGCTCTTCGGTAAAAGTGCCATGTCTGGTGCTGAACCTGCCCTCTTCGGCTGTCTGTCCCGATCCGCATGCAAACATCACATAAAACTGCCCATGCCTGGGAAACCTCACGGTTAATGTCGGCCGCAGCTTGGGTTCCCGACTACGACAGCAGTCAAGAATGGCCACGATTTTGGTATCCTTGGAAGACGATTCCACCAAACTGGAAAAGACCTGGTACAAGGTGTGCTCTTCATGTAGGTAGTTGGGGTCGCTGTCAAGGCAAAGCAAGGCATTCTGGCCATCTGTCTCCACGGCATGACCTGCAAAGTAAAATAGCAAGACCTCACAATGCTGTCCTGACACTTTGTCTTTGACTTCTTGGAGGGTGCGGCCAAGCTCGCGAAATGTGCAGTTCAGACGAGGCATGACATCGAAGCCCTTCCGCTTGATTGTCTCGCCGATCAGCTCCACATCTGCCCTGGTGCGAGCGAGATCTGGATAGTTATGGTAAGTCCCATTGCCGACCTCAGGTTCATGCGCAAACACGGAACATGCATTCACGCTTTGAGTCGGACGAGGGCCTTTGCATGCAAGCCAAGGATGTTGCAAAAATTCAAGTCTTGTTCATGGGGCGCGGAATGTGCGGAACCGAATCATTGCAACCTCCAAATCAGCCCTGCTTTGAGAAGGCATCCAGGGACCTGTTCCGACCCATTAAGCCTAGAGTCCAAGAGGGCGTAACGATGCTTGGAATCTGCTTGGCTATACCGGAACGGGGGATCAGCTCGATATCGGCGTCGGAAGCTCCACCAGAGGAGGCCAACTAGAGTGCCACCTGCCACGGCCAAGGCCACGTCTTTGCGGTCAAAGCCCATTGCTCGAGAGAGCAGATAACCCGAAGTCGGCTGTTGTGAGGTCTACTCGAAACGGCTCTGATTCTTACAGAGTATTTCTGATGTAGATCAAGTTAGCAACGCTTCATATGCTTCATTGTAGCCATACGATACAACTCGAGCACGATCTTACGAGCCAGGGGCTGAGCACGCAGGCTGAGGTCGTGCAGTAAGGAGAGGGTACTGGCAGCCGGCAGAAGCTGTATTGGGCAATAAGCTCCTAACATGGCCCGTCGGCCTTAGATCAAGTCGGGCATGAAGGCTGTCGCACGTACAGCTTTGTTGGAGGCAATTACTGTAGCAACGCAATTGAGGATTTCTCACTGCCGGCCTCTTCTTCTCGGCGTTCACCAGCCTGCAGAGAAAGATTAAGATCTCTGGGCTTAGGTGCATGGACTAGCCTCGACCCCTAGTTCCGACCGTTGCCACAAAGGCACATGCCACTTGATCTTGCTCTGGTACCCAGCCTAGATGGAACCTGGGAAGGCCTGGCATTGGCCCACAAGGTTCTGTTTCAAAAGCCTTTTCCACAAGATTGAAAAGCTACTAGTTCGCACCAAGCGGCAATCATAAAGCCTTATATCCTGAACCCACAGTCTTGCACGCCCGATACACTGCACTCGAAACCTTAAACTGGAAGATTTGAGTTGAGGGATTGGACAAAAATCAAAACCAAACCATTAAATCACTAAACTCATTTCCCAAGATGTATGAACAGGAAACGGGGAATTGCAACTGCCTGAAGAACACAAGAGACCGAAAAGCCCTACATCACCTAAATCCTCACATCCAAACTCCGAGCCCCAAACCCCAATGTCTTTGCGACACCTTCAGAGCAGCCCCTGTAGAGCCCAAGACACCCTGATGGAACCCTGCAGGGAAACTCCCAAACTTTGATGCCTCCCACCACGGAAGATGGAGCCGCTGTCGCTGTGGCCGAGGGGCTGCGACACATCCTGAAGTCGATCTCAATGCCGCTGACAGGGTACAAGGTTTATGGATATGGGCGCAGGGTTATAAGTTAGACGTTTAGGATTTGCAATGTGGGTTTTGGGTGCAGAACTACTTGCTTTGAGTACGGAGATGGACGGCTTCGGCTTAGGATTGGTAGACCGTCATAACGGACTCTGTAGAATTTTTTCTTAAGGGGAGCATGGAGGCAACCATGGTTGCCCTGTTAAAAGATGGGAGTCTCAGAAAACTACGGAGTAACTAAGGGTACCTTATCTGGGAATCCTTGTGATCAGGATCGTGGTATTCAGGGTTGTGTACTCGGGTCCCCTGTTTTCTGACAGTGCCAGATTCATCATGCTGCCCAGTTTAAGGAAGAGACTTAGGTTTAGGTCAGGGTCGCGTGTAATCTACAAGCAACTAGAGCAACTAGATCCGGGGTATAGGCTCATGGGAGGTGCTCGACGAGATTGGAACCGGAAGATTGGAAGCTGGTGGGGGAAGTTACGGTCACCGCAAGACGCTTCCGGCTTGGTTGTCTTGGATGCCTTCTTTCAATTTTCGCATATGTCCCCGTACCCACAATCCCAAGCACTAGGCCCAAAGCCCTAAGCCCCAAACCCGATTCAAAGGCCCAGAAAACCCTAAACCTAAACCTCAAACCCTCAACTCGGCGAAGGGGCGTTGGTAGTAAGCATTTTAATGACCCTTACAGGAACCCGTTCTTAATAGGGACTGCGGGAACCCTAAGATAGTCCCTTCAGTCCCCACTTCCCTACCAAAAGCAAGGGATCCCTAAACCCAAATATAGGGGCCTAATAGTTAGAATAGGGTTTTGGGGCCCATTGTACTAAGTTACTATGATTATCCCCCAAGATAGTATACGTAATGATTTAGGCCCCCTATATTAAACCCTTATAGTAGTCGCCCTTATAGTAACCCTCTAACCCTTTATAAGAACCCTTTAAAGGAACCCTAGTCGGCCTCGAGGATTTTCACGTCTGCCTCGGAAGCGCAGCGCTCCTGTCGGGCGGGGCTTGGGCTTTGGACGGGCATTTGCAGGCCTAAACACGGTTTAGGGTTCAGGGTATAAAGTTTAGGGTTTAGGGTTTAGCAGCTCCGGATCGAGCAGTCTCTAATCGAGCCCACCCACCCAGGAACCCGCAACACCTAGAAATACAAAGCTTGAAATTTATCATTCTACAGCTTGGTTCTACACTTTCAACTCAAGCAAACAATTTTCAGCTTTCGTACATTAATTTTCCAGAGCCTAGATCTTACACATTACTATTTAATCTCGCGGTTTTGATCCTAACGACCAGATCTTAAGCGAAATCGCCAGTTGACGACGAGAAGGACACAGATTTTCAGGTTCAACATCTGAAATCTGGTGAAACCGCCGTGTGACGACGAAAGCGAAACAGATTTTAAGCGAAATCGCCAGTTGACGACGAAGGGGAAACAGATTTTCAGGTTCAACATCTGAAATCTGGTGAAACCGCCGTTTGACGACGAAAGGGAAACAGAATTTAAGCGAAATCGCCGAAAAGGAAACAGATTTTCAGGTTCAACATCTGAAATCTGGTGAAACCGCCGTTTGACGACGAAAGCGAAACAGATTTTAAGCGAAATCGCCAGTTGACGACGAAGGGGAAACAGATTTTCAGGTTCAACATCTGAAATCTGGTGAAACCGCCGTTGGACGACGAAAGCGAAACAGATTTTAAGCGAAATCGCCGAAAAGGAAACAGATTTTCAGGTTCAACATCTGAAATCTGGTGAAACCGCCGCTTGACGACGAAAGGGCAACAGGTTCTAAGCGAACTCGCCAGTTGACGACAAAAGGGAAACAGATTTTCAGATTCAACATCTGAAACCTGACGAATCGTGCTTTGACGACGAAGGGGAAACAGGTTTTAAGCGAAATCGACATTTGAAGACGAAGGGAAAAAGGTTTTCAGTCTCAAGATCTGAAACCTGGTTCCCCTTCGTCGTCAAATGGCGAACTCATCGTTTGACGACGAAGGGGAAACCGGAAACAGATTTTAAGCGAAATCGCCATTTGACAACGAAGTGGAAACAGATTTTCAGGTTCAAAATCTGAAACCTGTTTCCCCTTCGTCGTCAAGTGGGTGAAATCGCCGTTTGACGACGAAGGGGAAACAGATTTCGGAGTGGAAATCGCCGTTTGACGACGAATGCATTAAGGTTTAAATACATATTAGATGAGGTTTCGGGTTTAGGGTTTAGGAACATAGGGGGCTTCCGGTTTTGGATTTCGGGCTCAAGCTTTAGCTAGGGTACATGAGACTGAGGCCGATGGAGCCTTAAGCAATAGAATACTGGGACTGGGCGTCTTCTTGGGGTCGCGGAAACGAAGAACTAAGGCTGCGCGAACCCACGGAGATTTTGGTTATAGGTTTGGTTTAAGCTTTAGAGTTCAGGGTCTGGGGGTTGGGATTTAAGGTTAAGGGTTTGCTTCCGTCGCACGTGTTTTCAAGCGTGCTGTGTCCGGAAAGGCTTCCGGCGTGTTGTGCTGCGACGCAGGCAGTAGGGAAGCATCCTCCTCCCACTGTCTTCCGAAGTCAGCCTTTTGGCTTTGGATGCGGTATCTTGGCGGCATTGATGCAGTTCTCGCGTTCCAGTATCAAGCACGCATGCTCGCACGGGCCCCGTGCATGCGGCTATTGCGCAATCGAAGCACAGGGGATTCCTTGCGGCGTGCTGTGGCAATGATACCTCATATCGGCGCTAGCACTGGCTCACCACCGGGCCCGAGGCGCCAGTCGTCGAAGAGACGCACGAAGCCGAGCCAGCTTGCAACCGTGCTAGCACGAGATACACTTCCTCTGCTTCGCTCGCCTGCGCAATGTCTGCAAAGTGCTTGGCTGCATTTGCAGGAAAGTCGCACGGCGCACGGGCCTTGTTTTTGTAGGCCTTCTTCTTCTTGCCCTTGGATTCTTGGATTGCTGCCACTCAGCCTGCCAATCAGCCTTCAGCTTCGAAGTTGGCTACAGCATCGGCGAAGCGATAAAGCCTATTCCCGGCCTACCCAAGCGAGGAGGGCTTGAGATGTTGTGCGACCTTGATGAGACATGACGCCGTCGCCTTTCAAGATACGTTGATCCAGGAACAATCCGATGCCGGGCCAGTCTTGAAAGGTTTTACCGTGGCGGCGCATATCTCCAGGCCTGTAGGCTGCACGATTTGCTTCGCCACCATGGGCCATGGGCACCAGCTCGTAAAGGTCTTTGCCCTTAACGCCTGCGACTCAACTTTGAGGGTGTTGCCACTCCAAGGTTCTTGTGGGGCAGACCCGGCATCCGTGCCTGGCATTATGCTGTCTGGCCCTGATCTCCAAAGTCTAAAGCAAAGGACACGAGGCCCCGACATCCGACAACCATTGGGAGGCATGCTTGGAAGTTTGCCCGCAAAACCCAGGTCCTAAAGCCTCAGCCAAAACCCCTCCAAACTCCAAATCCTGAACCCTAAACCTTCAAACCCCAAATCCTGAACCCTAAACCCTCAAACCCTAAAACCTAAGCGCAAACCCCACTTCTCCTTCCGCGTGGGGGTGCGGCTGGAGGTGAAGGCCTCCATAGTGGATGCTGCTAAGGTCAAACTGCAGCACTAGTAGAAGTGGTAGTTTAGTGGTAGTAGTAGTAATAGCAGTAGTAGTAGTAGTAGTAGTAGTAGTAGTAGTGGTATTGGTAGTAGTAGTAGTCGTCGTCGTAGTAGTAGTAGTAGTAATAGTAGCAGCAGCAACAGCAGGATTAGTAGTAGGACACCCCGGCTCTGGGGTGAGAGGCTAGGATTTACGGTTTAAGTCTTGACCTCAGCCGAAGGTCTGGGTTTGCGAGTTCGGCCGTGGAATAGTCAACAATTGGGGTTGTTTGGTTGGCTTTAAACGATCTTGGAAGCTGCGGGTGTCATCAGACCCAAACCTCAAGCCAAACATCCTCATTTCTGACTTCATAAAATGGAGTCTCGAATGCGATCGCAACTAAAGCCGAGCCTGCAACAGTCAAAGACTTTTCATCGATAAAACCTATAAACACTGTCAGCAGTTAAACCCTATCCCCGTGAGCCCTATAAGCCGTCCAAGCCCTATCAATCCCTATTAACCCCGTAAACCCTGTAGCCATATAAAGCTTACAAACCCTATAACCCTGAAACCCCGCAGTTCGGATAGCATAGACGCCTCGTCCCAGGTTTGCCGTCGCATGGTCTGCGCAGGGGTGGGTCTCGCTTGGCTAGAGGTCTCAGAGAGTAAGGGCCTACAAGGGGGCACAACACCTCGGGAAAGGCTGAACATGCATGCCTCGATAAGTTTAGGGTGGGGAGCTTTAGTGTCAGTGAGCCTCCTGTATCATGTAAGCATCCAGTTTCAAGTTACAGCTCTTGCGGTTTACATCTCGGGCGATAGAAGAAGAAAACCGGCGGTTCGTTCGAACTCTGCCCTGAACCATGTTTCGCGGTGTGGGACAGCTTCGGGCACCTATGCACTGTATAAGCCTCGAATTGCAGCAGTCGAAAGGGCGCCCCAGCAACCCTAAACCCTTTTCAGCAGTCCCCCAAGGCTGCGAACCCAAAACGGCTTGGGGCGCCTCAGAATTCGGGAGCCCTTTGTAAGGTGCCGCTGTAGTCAGTTTAGTGGTTGTATTATTCATGGTTTTGGGCTTACGGTCCCACGAATCATTCTCTAGATACTCCGAAAGTCCCAAATCCTGAACCCTCGCCAACTCCCAGCCTCGGCGTGGAAGGCGCCAGGAGTATCCTCTCCGGGTCTATGCTGAACCCCAGAGAAAGTTGGAACATGGATTAAAAATGATTAGTGCTAGGATTCCTTATACTATACCTTAAGGGTATGAGGATGATGATGTTCCAACTTTCTGGCTTCAACTGTAAGGGTTTAAGGGTTTCGGGGATTAGGTTCCTTACTAGGATTCCCAGCATGAAACTCAATCATGCACAGACCAACTTTGGTAAGGAGCCCTATGCATGCTCAGGGAAACCCGATTCTTAACCTTATGAAGACCCAAACAAATCCGGAAAACCCTCGTGAATTCTGATGCAACGTACCCTTTAAGTGTATGCTCGCGGAGCCACTCATAACTTCCGATATAATATGCCCTCGAAAACCATAACGTAGCTACCACCCTACTTTGCATGAGTTTGAAGGTGACAGGCGTGAAAGGCTGAGGGCCGCAACGTGGTGGCCGTAGGGCATGACTTCAGGCATATAGCCCTAAACCCTAAACCCTAAACCCTAAACCGCGAGCCCCGAAACCTCACACCCTGTCAAACCTAAAACTTGGATGGTTCCTCACGACGATGATCGTTTGTAGACATGTATGTGTGTATCTATATATATATATATGTATATACACATATATATATATGTATAGTCATAATCGTTCATGTATGTACGACTTATCATATACACATATCCTCAAAAGGGTCGGTGTCTAGGGTTTTGATGAACCCTAAACCACGAAAGCTTAAGCAAGTCGATTTCAGCAGTTCGTGTTCATGGTCTCCGGTTCGGTTACACTGGACATGGGTCTGCGGAATCCTGAAACCCTTCACCTGAAGAAATCCTAGCAAACCCCAAAACCCAAAAACCCAATACAAAGAAAAAAACACAAAAGCCAAAACCAAAAATCCAAATACCGATACCCAAAATTCAAAATCCAAAACCCAAAACCCTAAACCCACAAACCCTGGATCCACCAAGCCCTAAACCCTAAACCCCAACTGAAAACCCTTCACCCTAAACCCCTAAAACCCTGAAGCCCTCCCCGAACCTTTCACTGCTCCCAAACTACAAAGTCCACAAACCCCCGAACCCTAAAATCACTCCAAACCCCACCCACTAAACCCCAAACCCTTAAATTACCCAAACCCTAAAAGCATTCCTCGGCACCCACAAAACCCTGAACATCTCACAAACCCTATCATCCTGCAAACCCCAAAACTCTAAACAGAATGAAAACCCTCAAGATGCCCTCATCCCCTTGGCATCCCTTAGCCCTCAATGCTGGACGCCAGATCCGACTCCGCAAGCTTGCAATTCCCAGCCGTCCACACCAGAACCCATACATGCCTTACGAAAACACTCCAAGACAACCTTGAAACGTCATACACAAACCATGAACCCTTACAAACTTCAAACTGTAGCCGCCCTCCCCCCCACGAACACCTTACAACCCGTAAACAAAAACTTGCACCCCCCAGCAAGGCTCCAACATCCCTATGAGTCCACCGCCTATATGTGTGCATATCAACGCTAACCCTGTTGCAAGTTATTCAAAACCCCGAACTGTAGACCGGAGGCCTTGCTCAACGACTGCCTCTCAAGGCCATCCAGGGGTTCGAGTCTAAGACAGGGGGGCCTTGGTGAGATAGCATACTATAGGGGCCTTCATGATTAGAATCGGGTCTTCAGGCCCATTATACTATAATTCTATAAGGAACCCCAAAATAAGAATTTGTAATCATTTAGGCCCTATAGTGATTGTAACAAGGAGCCCTTTGGACTTACGGCATAGGACTATAAAACTTAGGGGTTAAGGCACGAATCACCACAACCAGGCGAAGCCTGCGTTGGTTCTGTATTTTTCTTTCATACAATCGTTCAACCCTTCTGCGAAGTTGGGTTTTGGTGCATGTATTAGGTCTCGTCTAGAATTACCGTAATTACAGCTATCCGTGTAGCAGTGACCATCAAATAAATCATAGCTGCTTTAATGAGCCATTCGCAGTTTCGCCGCGTGAAAGCTTGAACTGAGACCTGCATTATTCAAACGCATGACTATACTTCTAGTTCCCACTTGCAGAATCCTAAAGAAACCCGAAAACTCCCCAAAGCGCCAAAGCCTCAAACCTCAAACACTGAAGAACCTCGGATCTGACTGTATGAGAAATGGCTCAGAGTTTGGGCAGGACTGACATGCCATAAATGACCATCGAAGCACCTGGCTTTCTGAAACTCTCTTATAATGACCTACTGTAGTATAGGTAATTATTAAGGCCCCTATATCAAACCTCAAGCCCCAACCTGCCACAACCCCTTGAGGAGTCAGTCGCCTTCCCTCTCGCCGTGACCGCGGCTCTTCCTCCTGAGGCCGTGTTTGGAGTGCTATCTGAAGCAGAGGCTTGAGGGTTTAGGGTTTAGGGTGTGGCTTTGGAGTGCTATCTGAAGCAGAGGACGGAACAATTCATCATTCATCTGTCTGTTGCTCTGAATCACGTGTGAGAACTGGCTGGCACGCATGCACGCACTCACGCACACACAACCCTACACGACGAATCCTAACTAACTGAGGCACCCTAAGAATTTGTGCTATCATGCCTCTCTCCCTGACCCATCAGCGTATGACGCAGTTTCAGATCCTACACTTACACTTCCACACATTCACGATGCTCTAGAATGCAAACTCTAACACACAGCTCAAACCCTGCAGGCGCTCTAATGGCTAGGCGCTGGCCTATACCGGGCTCCTTCAATGTGAGTACGGCGCGTCCAAAGCAGCAGAAGGGCAACGAAAAGTGCGAATAGGGCTTATAGGGTGTAGGGTTTAGGGACCAGTGCCCAACAAGCCTGAAATGTTCGTACGGCGCCTTGAAGACGGGGGAAACTCTGCCATCCAACCTCCCCGTGTTCAAACCTGAAGTCCAAGACCCCAAAACCCTGAACGATGAAGAAACCCGCAAACACCCTAAACCTCTGACCCAAAACAACCCTAACCCCGCAACCAGCTTAAACCGAGCCTTCGCCTTTGGTTGTCTAGGCCCCTCAAAACCAAAACGGAAGGCAAATGCACATGAAGGCCTTCGACGGAGCCACCTGGTAGGCATGAAGTTAGTATAGGGGCTTTACTGATTAACTAGTCCAGGGTTTCGGGCTTTCGGGGTTCATTATACTATAACTATAACAGACGTTACTAACTATTCCGAGTTTAGGGCGACTCCGAAAATCATGGGGTAGTGTTCTTGTTTTGCATCTTCTTCAAAGGAGTTTATGGGTGTAGGGCCTCAGAGTTCTGATTCTAGGATCTCCAGTGGAGAGCACATAATACAGGGAACTGAGTGAATAGGGTTGGGTTCGGGGATATACTAGTGCCTATAGTACACTCACGAGAAACACTGTTAAGAATTCAATATACTATATCTGGATTGTCCTAAAAGAAGCGCCCCTGCCACACCCCTGTCAAGTTGTCGCCAAACAGCAACCTCGACTGTCCTAAATTGTCCTGTAACATGGCTGTGCTATGAGGGTCTAGCTGAGCACGCTCTAGTGCAAGTCAGGTTTCGGATTTGGGGCGTAGGAATTGCGGATCCGAATCCCCGAGCCCTGAACCCACAACGTTTAAAACCTGTCTCACCCCAAACCACAATCTCATGCTTAGCATCCCCAAACCCTCCTGAGGGCGTTGGGGCATTTTTAGAAGGACTATAATGACTATAATGAAAGACCACTGCCCCAAACCCTAAACCTTCATATCCGCAATCCCTACAGTATAGTGCAACTATGTTGACTATATAAGGACTAAAAAAGTCTAATCTCTATTACCCAACCCCAACCATGACCCCAAACTGCAGCCGCGACTCAAAGCTCCTTGAACCATAAATCCGGAATCCTGAAACTCTGAACCGTAAACTCTCAAGCAGAAAAGTCTGAATCCACTAAACCCCCAAACCCTGAACCATAAACCCCTAAACCCCTCAACCTTAAACCCCTGAATCCTACTGACAGCCTGTCGGACAGAAGGGCGCCGGCGTCTGCCCTTGGCAGCGCCTCCCCGGAGAAGGACACGGGGGGATTCTTTCGAGGATTTATAGGGGTTTTGGTGTTCAGTGGTTATGGCTTTTGCGGGCTTGCAGTCTAAATCGCAACCCCTGCACCATGCCTTGCTCCTCGAGCCCGTGTCACGCAAAAAGTTTAGGGTTTCGGGTTTAGGACACCGAAGATGGCAACAAAATGTATTCAGGACCACGCCTTCGAATTGAGAGCGACTTTCAACCAGCCTCACACTCAAAGCCCGAAACCGCAAAAAACATTCCCTGCATTCACAACTCACAGAACCAAGTAAACACAAAACTTCACAATCTGAACATAATGTGCGTATATATATATATACATTAATAAATATGTAGGGTCGCCCCCCCCGGTTGACAGACCATGCCCCTTCTTGTGAGTCGTAGTGATCTACAAACTCTAGGCGTGAACCCTCAACCCGCAAACCGGGCACTCTACCACAGCTGATCGTGTCTGGTGGTATGATCAGAACCATAATCCCTGACCGTGCAGGCACCTAAAAACACATCAGCTAAATCCCCCAAAGGCCTACAGCCGTTCCCATGTGCTGGAAGAACTTGCTGCGCAACTAAGGAACCAGAGAGGGGTCCTCAATATCATGTGAAGCAGAACTTCTTCCAATTCGCCCATTGCAAGCTATTACCCTGAATTTCTGAAACAAATGCCCCAAGACCCCAAGCCCTGAACCCTATCCCCGAATCCCTAAACCCCCATCCTACACCAATGGCCCCAGTATGACACCGTAAACCCTAGTTTCTGTATACCCCAAACTTGCTTAAACCCTAAATCATAGCACCAGCACCCTACTACTTAGACCGCTGCGCTCACGCATGTGCCGCGCGTCTGGTGCATGCGTCCTGAGTACATGGCACATTCAGTGTATACGTTGTTTATCTACTGCAACGGTGTTGCTGTATAGATTATCGTCGTGCGTGGTGTGATTAGATACAATATCGCAGCCCAGTCACCTGACAGAAGTACACCGTCACAAGGGCATGGTCTGTCAAAGGGGTGTGAGCATATACGGTCCATGTATATATATATATATATATATATTTACATATACATATATATATATATATATATATGGACGTGTGTGTACATATATGTATATATTTATATCTATATTTATATTTATATTTATATTTATATACATACGCACTGTGTCACTATACATGTGTCTAGACGCATACCTTCAGCGACCTATTCGTGACTCGAGCGACTACAAGCTTTTCGGCGCGCCTGGCGGGTTACCGCCTGATGTGCCCTGGGATTTGGCCTTCACCTGCACCAGACGCCTTAAGCTGCCGACATCTTCGTGAGATCTCTGACCCCCAAAGCCCACGAAACTCTGAAATCCCAAGCCTTGCCTTTGCGGGTTCGTCGCAGGGTGCAAGAGCGAAAGGATTTGAAGTCAGTTCTACAAGCTTGTGGATCTCAGTCGGGACTTCGGGATTCCAAGAAGTCGTTCACCTGGACCCCAAATGCCTGTAAGCCTCAACATAAACCCTGAACTCCTGCAGCTGCAGGCGTCAACTTCTAAATCCAAAAATTCTTCATCCCATAATCACACAGGGTATTGGGGGCTAAAGCTTTGAAGCTTTTCAGGGTGTTGGATTCCGGGCTTAAGGGGCTTAGCCGATTTAGGGCCTCGGCAGTTGAAATGCTTTGTTGTCAGGCTTGGAATTTCGGATTCAGGGCTTGGGGTTTACGGGGTAGGATTCAAGGTTTATCTTCGGAGCTTGGGGAAAAGACTGTGGGGGCAGTGAGGGGGCTCTCGCTATGATCGAAAGCCTCCGGCTGCCTACTTCATGTGGGTGGTTGTCAGAATAGGGCTTGCTGCCGTATTATAGTAGGGACCCAAACAGGGACCATAATTTTGACAACTACCCATGTATTGGAGCCTGGGGTTTGAGGTTTAGGCTTTGCTCCGATGGGTCGGAAAGTGGACCACGATCGCATGGACATGTGACTTAGGACGGCCAGCTTCGAAAACGGAACCCTAGACCCTGAACCCTTATGTAGACTTTACTTTAAGCCCCTACGCCCTCATACCATAAAACTCCCGAACCCTTAAACCTGAAGCCTATTATATACCCTAAACCCCTGAACCCGTAAACTTTAGGCTCCTTACACTCGCAGATGCAAGCCTTCGGCAGCGCATCCGAGGGTGTCTTGTTGGCAGCCTCGGCACTGTGCTCGCAAGAGTTTCAAGGTTTAGGGTTACGGGTCTTGGGGTTGAGGATTCAGGATCTAAAGCTTGAGGGATGAGGGTCCAGGGTTTAGGTTTGGAGCTTAGCAGTGATGTTTTTAAGGTTTGGAAATGTATGTGCAGCCGCTGTGCAACCCTCTAGTTCTGGGGATGCTGGTTCACTCGGGTTTATCGTGGGTTTCGCCCTAGATCTTAGATGCCAAACGGCTCCCCTCACCTTGCGAAAGGTCGTCAAGGTTCACAGCTCGGGACTGCCACGAAATTCACTCTGGGCTGGCAACTGATGAACATGGCAGGCGCTAAGCACCCTGCGTCACTCGTGGCAGAAGCCTCAAGACATAGGATTGGAGGGGTGCGCAGTAGGGTCCAGGCTTCGGGGCTTACGCACCTCGAATCACAGGACGACGATTCTGATGATGATGATGATGATGATGAGAATGACAACGACAGTGACGATGATGATGATGATGATGACGATGACGATGACGACGACGACGACGACGACGACGCTGATACTGACGATGATGATGGCACTGCCAAAACCATGTTAAAGCCACCACTACTTTGCCGACAAGTATGACGAGTGCTCGTCGGAAAAAACAATAATAGTTTAGGATCCTGAACAATTGAAACATTTCTTGGCGAATATTACAATATACGAGTAGCTGCATAAGGGCCGTTACTGATCATGCAGACCTTGATTTTGGGTAGACATAGCATTGAGCCGCAGGAAACCCTAAACCCTAAACCCTGCACAGGACTACAGCCATACAGGACGAAGCAAAACACTAGAGCTCTGCAAGGCTCAAGGCAGGGACTCGGGACCCGTGACGCAAAAAAAGGTCTTCTTCGGGAACCCTGAGCTGAAGATTCTAAACTATATAATATAACATACTATCATACAATATAATATACGATCATATATTATAAGATACTATCATATAATATAATATACTATCATATAATATAGTATACGATCATATAATATAATATGTGATATTATAGTATGATATACTATAATAAAACATTAACCTCGAAGCCCTGGGAACAAAGGCAGGGGCCAAAGAGACGGTACTTGTCCCGGCCCTGTGGAAAGTCTGAGCTTTCGCGCGAGGGCTTTTGGAGGACCTACTCGGGAGCTTTATGATGTGGGGTCTTGGGCTAAGGTTCAGGGTTTAGGGTTTTGGGGTTTAGGGTGTAGGATTAGGGGTTTCGGGTCTCGGGTTTCGGGCCTTTTGAGCTCATTTTGTACGAGGCACCAGGTCTGAGAGTGTGGTTTAGGACACCAGCTTACAAGGATGCGGCCTTGGCAAATGGGTCAAGCTTTGCCAACGGAGTCGCGAACGGCTGCTGGGAAACGGCGCAAGATTTATGTCTGTGTGATGAGTTTCGTGGGTTTGTCTTAATGCGGTACTTGATGACTTAAAGGCTTCAGAAAAAAATTAAAGAGGTTTTTGAGGGGTTGAAGGTTCAAGCTGAGGGTGTGGTATTCAGGCTTTCGGATTTTTGGGCTTTAGGGCTCCATGTTTAGGGATGTTTAGGAACTATGGGTTTGAAGATTCAGGGTTCGGGGGCTCAGGGTCCCCAGAGAACCCAATACCCCTTAATTAAGGAAAATGCCTTAAATTATAGAGGCCTTAATATTATGATTTAAGTTATATTCCTTAACTCAGGGGTATTGGGATCTCTGGGTCTAGCAAGTTGGCACGTTTTATGGGCTTACAACGCGAAGGCTCAGGCCTTGGCTCTTCATTAAAGTAGAAGCCAGAAAGTTGGAACATCATTCTCCTCCCGCCCTTCAGGTAAAGTATAGGGGATCCCAGCACTAATCATCCTAAACCCATGTTCCAACTTTCTGTGATTCACTATAAAGCCTTCCTTACACACGATTAACCCGCATCAGAAAGCTACGCAACCCTACAACCCTGCAAGTAACCCAAAACTCTTACAATCCTAGATTCCCAAAAAATCTCCCAAGCACTCAACAACCCCAAATCGTATCCCCCTGAACCCACCCGAGTATGTGGGTGTATTGTAGTGTAATCATGTGAAGCAGCCCGAAGGAATCATATTAGTTCAATCGACGTGGACCCTCCAAAAACACTGAATCTCCTTCCTTGAAGAAACCCCCAAAACCCTGCCAGTAGAAGCCGTAAGCGCCCAATGATTCCTCACCAGGGACTCCAGAGGTACCGAATTCATTTCCGAAAATAGGGGGTACCTTATTTGGGGGTCCTTATAGTAAGCATCCTACTATTTAGGGGTATTATATTAGGGTCCCCTATTTTCGAAAACTCCCATATAACAGTTCGCTAAATTAGGGTTCCCCACCATAGCACGGCACCCATATGCCTTGCGCTATGGAAACCCTATCGGAACCGTAGAAATCCGTTTAGAACCTTGACAGAATCCTATACTGTGACAATCTTAAAAATCCTGTTTAAGAACCTTTACCGAAGTTCCATAAGGAGCCCCAACAAGAAATCCTTTTGGAAGCCAACCCTCCCTAATGTAGGAACCTGATTAAGAAACCCTGGGCCTTTATTAGGGTTCCTTATATGAATCCTATACTATTTAGGGGGTTATAGGCCCAGGGTTTCTTAATCAGGTTCCTAACCCTAAACCCTAAACCCTAAACCCCTGCATTAGTGGATTCCTTGCGACCGGGCCTGGTCAGGGCCTTGGGTGCTTCGGCTCGGCGAATCTGGCGCTGAAGCCACTGCGCAGTCGATGGGCTAGAGGAGTTAAAGGGTTTAGGGTATAGCACTCTAAGGGTGTTAGATGGTTGTAGGGTTTAGGTTTGAGGTTTTAGGGGTTTAGGTGTTTTTGCCCTGGCTCTCAGAACATGTTTGCTTTGCCGTGTTTGGTATGCATCAATCTGTGTCTTGCACCTATGTCCTCAGTTTTGGTTTCAGTCTTCTACGTGACTTGCTTTTTGCAGCCTTTCTTGAGTGGGTCTGTCTTAACAGCGGCTATGAAGATGCTAACGGGTTTAGCCAAAAGCTTTGCAAGAGTTCTAAAAGAACTTCATACGGGGTCTACAGCAATGCTGTGTGATAAAGGCTTGATGTCGAAGGGATTTGCAAGGTTCTAAGCGGGCTGTAAAGGCTTCGAGTTTTTCGGTTTCGAGTTCATGTCCAAGATATAAATTTAAGGCTTCCCTACATTAAGCCCTCACGGCTGCGAGTCCTAGCCCAAGAGCCCAAACTCAAAACCTTTGTGAAATCCTACCCTAAGCCCAGAACCCTACAGCCTACAACCCCTAACTGTTACAGTGCTACAGAACCTGTATTTTAAGTACCGGAGATAACGGCCTTTAAAAACCGCCCCCGGGCCTGTGGCAGCGAAGGCACCGAGGACAGCCGCCTACCGAGTCTTTGAAAGGGCAACTGTCGGAGAGTTTTTAAGGGTGTCGGAGCCGGGGTTTAGAGGTTAGGTGGTCTAGGGGTTTAGGATCTGGGGCGTAATCTCAACCCCCAAAAGCATCATTAGGGGGTCAGGTTCGAAAGCTCTTGAACTCACGTGTTGGCGACTAGAAGGGGATATTACTACAACGACGACTACTGCTATTCTTACTATTCTTACTAATGACACTGCAATATATTCTTACTATCAGGGCTCCAAAGATTGAAGGGCCCCAGAATTTCTGCATTCCGGCCTGCAGTTCCCGAAACTTGGAGGAACCCAAAAGAATAATATTGGTAGTGAGTATTCCGGCGGCTATATTAACCGCGTTAGGCCCTGAACATGTCCCCAAACCAAACGGTCATGAAAGAGCTTGTTTCAACGTTTGATAGTAGTACTAAATTTAATCACACTATCCCCTGCGAGCCCCTATTCAGGTTGCAGCACAAAACTCCCCAATACCTTTTTCCTTAATCAAGGCTTGTAAACTTCTATACTATATATGGTGCGGTATTAAAGGTTTAGCATTTGGCGTGCTCTTACGTGCGGTTTTCTTCTCGGGATTGGGTGACCCAGAACACCATGAGAAGTTCACATTGTTCACATTAAATTCCTGCATGTCAACATTAAGACGCTGCGTGAATCGACACCGAAGCGATAGCCCAACCCAGCATTAACACAAAAACAAGCTGCACAAAACGACTGCCGTTCCACAACAGAAGCTGATTGAAATTATACCAAGCCGACAGCCAAAAATTGCATAATTAGAACCGGTAGACTGTAGACGTCGGTCTCTCGGGTAATAAGTTCGAGATATGCGTATCTGTGCCTGCTACAATAAGCCAATTCACTTAAAACGGCTTCGGGGTCTTTGTAAGCTTGAACCGGCGTTTGGGGGCCCCCACAAACCGAATCATCACGGTATACACAGCAAGCTTTGACGGCCATTTTTTGCATGCCATGCTCTGCAAGTGAACCAGGAACGAAAGGAAGGAGCCACTGGGCTGGATTGCCCACCTACTTCGTTGTACTCCTCTTCTGCCAACCCAATTGGCTCAGTGTTCTACAGCTCCCACAAGCGTAACTGAGGCGACCCTCATACGTCACGAAAGTCAAGGCTTCCTGCGAGGATATTGGAATTCCAAATCTTCTTTTGCGAACAATGCCATAAATTGGCGAACGCCGCCCTACTCCCATAGCACACTCGCAATACTTGATGAAACTTAAATGCTGCCCAACGAATCCTAAACCTTCAGCCTGAAAACCCAAACTCTAAAGCGATGCATGCCGGATCCCAAGTTATCCAATGCCGAAGCCCGAACAATAGCTTCATGGTCGCATGCACGGATTCCGCAGCAGCCCAAATCTCCCTCGACAAAATGGGCTTAACACTGCCTAGCTGGGGGTGCAAGAAGTACAAGTCTCGGGCCAATGATCGACATGCCTGGACAATACTGGACATGGTTTTGACTGGCACCTCGGGCTGCAGAGTACGAAGTTCGCCGCTGGTGGCAGGGGCTCCGAGAACCCATCGCAAAAAATGTCGAAATCCAATAGCATGCTCCTTCCGAAATTTGGTCAGACTTGTCTCTGAAACATCCAACTTAAACCTTGGACCTTCAACAGCAGAACCTCCCAAGCTATCAGATAACCCCAACTCGCCGGGGCTTTCCTGCATTTAAAGCCAGCTTCACTCAGCCGGAAAGGACCCGCTGTGCGGCTGTTAGTTTAAGCGGCAGGGTGGCAGGCCGGCTCATTATGGGGATGTTGGTGATGCTGGTGGTGCGGGTGGTCCTGGTAATGCTCGTGGAACGGTGAAATAATGGTGATGAAGAAATGACAGCGAGATGATGGCGAAAGATGATGAACGACGATTAATGCATGGAAGTACGATGGAGTGACGATGAAATGATGACGAGATGACGAAGAGACGAAATTGAAATAATAACGAAATTATGATGGCATGGTGCAGGCATGATGGTGGTGATGACGATGACGGTGATGGTAATGATAATAACACTGGTGATGAATTTGATGATGATGATGATGAAGGTGGTGATGGATGATGATGATGATGATGATGATGGTGGCGGTGGGTGCCTAACATGCAGTCGAACTTAGCAGGGAACTTCTATATCCTGGTCAAAGCCAGACACGATTGCAACTTCAGTCCTGACTCGTCCTAACCATGTGTGCAGGACCTCACTGCGCCCTCGGAGATGTGTGCAGGACCTAGACAAAGGTAGCAGACATGTACTTCCAAGCCAAGGCCTCGGGGACTGCACATCTGAACACAAGAAGAATAACCCAATAAAACTTCTTAGACGATAACTTATCGAATCGGTTTCGACCCTACCCTAAGAGACATATGGTACCTATGGCTGATCGTCCTTTTGGCACCAACAGCTTGTAACTCGATGGCTGATATTTTTTGAAGCCTCGTTTTCCAGCCCTAAGGGTTTGGAGTTTGGGGTTTGGGATTTGGGATTTGGGCTTAAGGGCTTAAAGGTTTCAGGGTCAGGGAGGAAGGGGCTCCGGTCCTGAGGCTTCAGTTTTCAGGCCTGGTCTTAAAGTGTCTTCAAGGCGCTGCCTTACGGTCTATGGGGCTTGATGAGTGAGTTGCCGAAAGACTTCTTGCTTTGTTCACAGAGGGTTGTAGCGGCTTAAGTTCAGGATTGAGGGCCTCTTGCTATCGTGGGAAATCGGCTAAGAAACGCTCCAGGGTCTTCATAGACGCTTACCAGATGATGCACGAGTTGGGGGATTTGTTGTTTGTGGGCTTAGAAGGTTTATGGTTTTATTGCGGTCTTTGTAGGGCTCTATGGGGTTTTTAATGGTTTTATGCTTACACAACCAGAAAGCGGTTTCTAAGATTTGATACGAAAACCTGCAGAAATATGAGTAGTAGAGGGCTATGTCAGGTGGTAGACGTCCCTTAAGGATGTTGCAGGGTTGCTTGGGCGCTTTGCCGATGACGCTCCAGAGGCTCCATGTTTGATTGGGGATTCTGTTCTTGCTTGTGCGTCGCTCTCCTTGTTTGCTCTGGATGTGGCTTTTGGTTGCTGTTGCAGTTGCTCACAACCTAGACCGGCCTGGGCAAAAACCAGGCCGCCATTTCCAAGTCCTAAGCCAAGGACCTAAAACCAACAGGAGGCAAAACATGTTCCGAGGTCCCTGGCCCACTCCTCACCGGTTTCGCCGTCCTCGCGCTCGGAGATTTCCTTCCGATGCTCGAAGAACTCTGGACATTCATTCAAGCTAGCCCAAACTGTCGAGAGCACAAACTTGCAACTCCGCATGGACCTGGCGGCGCCTTTTTTCCATGCGTCGCTCTTCGCCTGCGAACACTACATGAGCGGATGAAAAATGAATCGAAACACATTCTCGAAAAAAGGTTTGTGGAACCGGAAAACTACAGAAAATCAAGAAAACAAATCTGGATAACATGGTGCGACCAACTGCGAACACTTTGACGAAGAATACAAAAAACGGTCAAGAAAACAAACGACAATTCAGACCACAGCTCGGGAAACAACAACGAACAACAGCAACAACAACAACAGCAACAAACAACACCCAACACCCAACAACCACAACCACAACAACCACAACCACAACCACAACCACAACCACCACAACAACCACCACAACAACCACCACAACAACCACCACCACCACCAGCCCCACCACAACCACAACCACAACCACAACCGCAACAACAACAACAACAATTTATTGGACGCTGAGCGAGCGGGCTGTGCTCATAGCGGGCGCATCAACAACTTCGAGACGTGCCGTAGGCCAGCGCCGCCCTTTAGCAGCTGACCTGCCGACATTCCAATAGAGGTCAAGCGGCCTTAAAGTCCCTTACAGAGGTTGTGGCGGCGCGAGGGGACTGCCCTGCGATCATCGCAGGGCTCCTTCATCCGTTTCTGGAGCAATGAGCCAAACTCCTTTTGCTCCGAGGCCTCGGGCTAGCCACAGAAGCACAGAAACCGAGCTAAAGGAACAGAGAAGGCCGCTCAACCCCTATAGGATCCTCAGAGAAGGAAAACGAAGAACCTTTGCTAGAAAATTTAACAGACAAGTGCCTAAGTAAATCGAGTGTCACTGCACACTGTACAGTGCAGCGGCAGCTCTTCAGCACTTGCTTCAAGGAGGCAGGTCACTTGAAGTTGCGGTGCCCTGGTTTTGGCACGAGCGGTGCTCGCGCTGCTGCGTCACACTCAAATCCTCATGTGACAGCTAGACCCACAAGGTCTATATGTCTTGTATCCTCCGCCACCCTCAGTGTGAGTCATTGCGTCCAATACTCACGAACTGGCAGCCGGCGGGTCGTACTCCGAGGAGCCGTCTCCCAGAGTTCCCGTCTAGTGGCGTCCCACACTAGGTAACTCCAGACTACCAGCGATGGGCCGTAAGGATGGTTCGTCGTCAAGGCACGTGAGCCGTCACTCCTAGCACTGCCTGACCCCGTCGGTAACAGGACAGTAACGAACACAAGTGGGAGGGCCGTAGCCGTANGCCGTAAGGATGGTTCGTCGTCAAGGCACGTGAGCCGTCACTCCTAGCACTGCCTGACCCCGTCGGTAACAGGACAGTAACGAACACAAGTGGGAGGGCCGTAGCCGTAGCCCGACACCCATAGCACAGCCAGCGCGTCCGCTTAGCGACTGTACCCAATACTAATTCCGTTCAGCACTTTCGGGAAATTGTGGCGTGCAGGGCCGAGGGTCATAACACGAAACATTGCATAAGTAAGGTGGTGAAAAGCTGCGAGCATGAAGTGTGATCAAGTAGAATACCATCCACGACTACTGGTGCTTTGTGGACCCAGTCTGTGAAATTTCGAGAGTACTGCAAAATTTCATTTGAAATGTACCAAATGGGCGACTTTCGTTGTTCGTCAATGGCTTCGTCAGTTCGTCAATGGCTTGAGTTCGTCAGTCCGTCAATGGTAAGACTGGGGTACCTCTTAAAGTTCGTCAATGATTGACGAACTGTTTTGTGCCGTTGACGAACTTACAAATTGATTGACGAACTCAGCGTGTGCCGTTGAAACAGGCAAAACGCACAATTTTTCTTTGTGTGCATAATGCGTCGGCTTCGCCAGTCGCTGCATTCCAACTCCCACTCTCTTCACCAAAAAAAGAAGGGTTCTACTTGTGAAGAACATTTATAACCTTGAGCGGGGACGGCAGCAAGAGCCTAGAACGGCCAATCATCACCCGTATCCCTGAAACCTGCTCAACGGAAACAGCAGTACCCAAATGTGACATGGAGCCGCACCAACGTAGACACCTGTGTTGGGACTGAAGACGTTGGCCTGCTCTTCTGAACCTGAGTCCACGGTGTCCCAATCTGCGCCTTGTCCTGAAGACAAGTCTGATCCGGCCTGTGGAAAGGCTTCCCCCGCAAGGGAGGATAGCCGTCCCAGGCAAGAGAAGTCCCTGGGGTGCATATGGGGGCCAGCATTGGGAAGATGCTGACGAGTTGCAACCCTCAAAGTGGCACCCATCCTCTCCCGTGTCTGGCTTGTTCCCAGGCGCTAGCGGCTTTACAGCGGCGCTGCGCAAAAGGCTTTCAACAGTGAAGGAGGAACTCGATCGCACTGGCTTCGTCGCAGCCGGTGGCAGTCTACCCTGCCTTTGAAAGAAGGTGTAGTTTCCGAAGCAGACTGCATGAAAAGCACAGGCGGCCCGGGTCCTTCTTGCAAGAGAGTGCTCGTAGGAGCGCAAAACCACAGGTGATGAGGGTGATGATGATGTTGGTGACGGTGATAATGACGACAACGACCATGATAATGATGATAGGCATGATGAGTGCAATAGTCATGCTAATTGTGTTGATGTTGATGGCTGTGATGACGGTTCTGCTGATGATGATGAAGATGATGATGATGATGGCGATGATGGTGAGAATGGTCTCTCTCGCTCTCTCTCTCCCCCTCTCTCTCGCCGCAGGGGAAGGTCTGCGATGCGTCTGTGAGGGCGATGCTTAGCACCGGCGTCTTGTGACGCAGCACTGTTGGCTCCTGGCAATCTTTTCAAAGCGCGATCAGCACATTCCCCCGCCTTCAGAGGCCAATAAACGGGGAACATGTTTCCAAAGGTGAACAACCATACTCCATCTGACCCTGGAACATTGATCCCCGATCACTGATTCGGAAGCCTAAGCAATCCGACGCAAATGAAACAAGTAGGAGATTTGACAGCACTTAATGATGTTGTGTTAAATTGATGGGAACAGCAGTCCCGTGATCACCGCTTTTATGCGGAGCTTGCCGGCGGTCAAAAAGGCAACACGATAGTGACTGCTGCGCGCGCTGCGACCAAGGTGAAATATAATGCACATTAATGCACTCTACCTGGTACTTGAATATGTTAGATCGGAGATGGGGCCTACGACCTACGAAAACCGGTATGTCTACGACCCATGGTGGAGTGATTATGCCTTGTCGCTTTTGGCTGCGATCGTTGAATCGCGCGATCTGCAGCGCCAAAGCTGGAGGTCCGCTCAGAGCTGCATGTATGCTCACCTTGACGGCGGTGGGATTGGGATGCCCACTTCTTGGGGAGATTTTGCAGAGTAGTGTGGGGCCAAGACCTGCGAGCCATCAGAGAGCCTTCATCCCTGACCTCGGCTGGCATGCCCGTACATCAGTTAAGGATGCAGGGATGAGGGCTGCACGGATTGCAATGCAAGTACCTGCGGTCCCCAATCGGGGAATGCAGTTCTCCACTCTCTAATGTTCCACCAGGTGATGGTCGAATGCGAGTCACTTTCTGGAGTGCAGTGCACAAGTATGGTTGCAAGCGAATCCTTGCCTGCACAAGTTGCCAGGCAATAAACAACAGGAGAGCATTAGCATAACAGTGGTTACCCGGATTGCTCAAGTTGGTAGCTAGATTCGCCTCCGATGTGGTCCGGAAGCTCGAACTAAGCTGCTTGAGGATCGACTCCACAGCCTGCTCCACGGAGCCACGGCCCAATTTGGCCTGTCGGGGGGGCCCCCCCGACCAATTGCCAGATGGCACAATGGCACAGTTGTTCCAGTGAACTAAATTTCCTGCGATCTGTTGTGGATCTCCCATGTGAAGGGAACCGTCTCCGAGGCCATTTCGCCGTCAATCGCCTGAGTGCATGGAACCTCAGCACGACCCGTGATGATGGTGATGATGTTGATGAAGATGAAGGTGATGATGATGATGATGATGATGATGATGATGGTGATAATGATGATGGTGATGGTGATGGTGATGATGATGATGATGATGGTGATGGTGACATCATGATAATGATGATATTGATAATAGTAACAATAATAATAACAACAAAAAATAATAACAATGATGCTGATGCTGATGCTGCTTTTAAGTGGATGTCTGAGAAGACTCGCATACGTTAAGTGCCACCTGACCCAGAACCAGCCCGGTGAGAACGCTTTTTTCGGTTCTGGCTCGCAATCGTGGCAGTGTTGTTGCTGTCTTGGGCTGGCTCATGCTTGGCGGCACCGGCGACTTGGTTTTTCCATAGCAGACCTCCCCTTCGGTGAAGAAGTCCACGGAGCGAGACATGTGTCCCTCGACCTCCGGACTCCGAATGTTCTAGACGTGCCGAGCACCCAGCCGCTCGCGTCGGCAGCCACCAAAATCGACTAGAACATGCCCCGAGGTCTCCCATAAGAAGACCTTCAAAAAAACGACACACACAACGGTGCGAGCAGCAACCCGCCCCCCATTATGAACCTTACTCCTAAACAGGAAGGAAGCTCTGAAGCCTGGAACTTGCACGCGTCGCAGCCCCATCTCAGCTAATTGGAGATCCGTCTTCGACCACTGCGCCGGGGCCTGATGTAGTGGCGACTGCCAGGTTTCACGACCGGGGCCGACGTCTCGCAGCCCAGTCGGGCCAAGTGGAGGATTGAAGAAAACATCGCGAGCCTGCAGTTTAGGATGATTATGGCTCGATGCCGTTTTTTGATCGATGCCACACCAGATCCTGAAGACTTCGCAAACTCCTTTGCCCAAATCCCCAAAGTGCCCAGCAACCTCCCCAAACTCTGAGCCAGAAACCCTAAAATGCCCTAAATCAACCCTGAAAGATGGCATCCCGCCTGGCTGGTACCCGCGATGATTATCTAGATTGCAGCCCAACTTGTAGCTCGACGGCGACGACCAAGTTACCTGAGGCAGGCAAGAAAATCAAGAGTGTGCACATTGAGGGAATGGTGATAGTCCAAAAAACCGGGGCCAGTCATGGTCTCGCTGAGCGCTCCACGGCGCCCACCGACCCAACAGAAGTGAAAGAGGCGTCAGATGCAGGGGAGGTAGCAACCAAAAAACCAAAAAAGCTTTACAGCGGCCTGTTGTGGTCTCGCTGGGCGCTCGACGGCGTCCACCTACCCAACAGAAGTGAGCGGGGGAGGTGCCAACCAAAAAAAGATGTAAAAAAAACACTCCAAAGCGGCCTGTTATGGTCTCGCTGAGCGCTCGACGGCGCCCACCTACCCAACAGAAGTGAGAAGGGGAGGTACCAACCAACAAAAAGTTTACAAAAAACTCTGCAACGGCCTGTCATGGTCTCGCTGAGCGCTCGACAGCGCCCACCTACCAAACAGAAGCGAAAGAGGTGGTGGGCATAGGATGTGAGGCTCGGGCTATCAAGTATTCTGGTTCAGGGTCTAGGCTTCAGAGGATACGGTTTCGAGTTTTGGGGTTGGCATGTGAAACTACCAGACGGCCCTAAAGTTGTTCCGGGGGGCGGAGGTTGTGATGTAGAATGTGCTACCCGAGGGTTCTTAATGGCGCCTGGTCAATCGGAGTTTACTCTCAAACCATACAAACGTTGACAATAAAGCGACAATGCCAGTACGAAGTCTACCTATAACAGTAATGGAATGCAAGGGGCCCATAATCGTAATGGAATGCAAGGGACAGACGCAACAACATCTGAACCCAATGGACATGCTCACAAAGTAAGGACCCTAAACATGGTCACAACATGACCAGTGTGCAGAATCCGAATGCCCAGCAGCAGGACTAGACTAGTATTGTGTTATAGCCCTATGGGCGAAACCCTCGATCTACTTAAGACCGGGGATGAGCACCCTGAATGCAATTACTGTATTGTGCTTACTTACACACTTACTTATTCCAGCAAAGTGCTTCGCTTTGGTGATTTCGGAAAGGAGGTTGCGTGTTGGCTCTTTTGTGGGTTTGGACATGTAAGGTAACGGCCAGATAGACATTAGCATCAGGATCACGTATTTTCCGGTTCTCTCGGACTTAAACTTAAAGTTCAAGTTCGGTTTTCCGCCATGCCCTGCCACCCCGGCTCAAGGAAAAGCTGTCTCTAGACTCTATGAGCCACAGCTGACTGCTGGCAAAGAGGAGAGGCATCCTCAGGAGTGCTCTCCGCTCTGTCCTGGCACCCAGTACTTCCCAAAGAGCTGCACTACTTGTAGTGTGAATAGGATACGACTGTAAAGGACCGGGACCCTGCACTCAAATCAGAAAACCCGAAACCTCTATTCCAGAACTACTGCTGGTACCCACATGCTGCTTGACAGGAGCTGGGGAATTAATTATGCTAGCATAGCTCTGCCAGCCAAACCGTTCAACATACAACTTCTATTTATCATTCATTTAATTGTTTAGGGTGTAGGGTTTAGGGCTTAGGGTTGGTGCTTTCGGGTTTTCAGATCCAGCGTTCAGGGTTTAGGGGCTTCTGGTAGGGTTCTCTGGCATGTATGTCTTCGACAGAAAGGAACGCTGCGCCTTTGCAGCATTCCTTATCAGGGATACTGTAAGGACTCTATAATAATCCCAAACCCTACATTTTTGTAGTACAAGGGTTTAGGGTTTGGGATTGGGATTACCCTGGGCATCAACATAGCCCAAAGCCTTATATAGTATGGTCTTTGGGCCCAAAAGCCTTAATATATGAGTCATGAGTCCTTGGATCCCTAGGGTTATAGGGTGATATAAGAGGCTTAGTAGGGTCGCATAGGGGGCCAGCAGGTTCGAGATTCTCAGGGCTGAGGGTTCAAAGCTCTTCGCCTTGAATTTTCGGAGGTCATATAGGGCCCTGAATCATTAGAATAGGGTTTTGGTGCCCATTATACTGCAAGTATACAGAGGATTTAGGGCTTCGTGACTACATCAGGTCTTAGCTAATGTAGGGGCCTTCATAATTAGAATAGGGTTTTGGGGCCCATTATACTATAGATTATAACAGGGTTTTGGGGCCAAATAATACTAGTCATAATAGGGTTTCGGGGCCCATGATAATTATAGTATTACCCCCAAAACCCTATTCTAATCATTAAGGCCCCTGTTGTATCTTCCACTCATGGCTCCGAACAATCGTGCCCCTACCTTCAGCATCTGTGCAATCTTAGGCTTCAATCCTAAAGCCACAGAAGCAAAGGTGTCGTTCAGGTTACCCTAAACGAAACCCGAAAGCCCGAAACGCCCCGAGACCCACAAAGCTGGTATCTGCAAACACCCTCACAAGCCTCTATGACGCTGACAAAACCGGAACCGCAACTATGAACCCAGAACCTGTGTAAGTTCCCGGAGTGCTAGGAAGAAGTGAGGACGACATCCAAGCGGCGATGCAGGATTTCGGCTGCAACTTCGGACTCCGCCACAATCACGGCGGAGTTTCCACTGAGCCTACCTCGGTTTGGGGTTTAGGGCTTTCTAGGATTTGGGACCTAGGGCTGACAGCTTAATCTCCTGGCCTGGATGATGAAGCTAGGGTTCGGGGGAGGTTGATACTATGCTTGAAACCGGGAATCCTGCAAGGAATGGTATCAGTAGTTGCTCGGGCCCCTTTCTCCTGAGATGCTGAGGTCCAACTCTAGAGCTGCAAGTCTGGTGAAAAGATTCGGGGAATGCTAAAGCCCTACACCCTCAACCCTGCACCCTAAGCCCTTAACCTCTGCATTCGTGAATTAGGGCGGACTTCATGGCTTCGGGACGAAAATGAAGGCTTCGGATTCAAACTGCTCCGGCTTTAGGGTTTATGGTTTAGGGTCTAAAGGGTTCAGGGTTCAGGGCTCAGGGCTTAGGCTTCAGGGTTTAGGCTTTAGGGTCGGTGTACTTTTTTGGATTGAGGGCTCCTCCTCTTTCAAGGCGTCGTTATCCGCTAGAAACCCTATGGCCCATACGGGAGTCTCCGAAAATTAGGGGTAGCTTATTTTGGGGTCCTTTTAATGAGGATACTACTATAGGGTCCCTTATTTTCGGAAACTCCCATACCCCTCGATTGAACGATTGAAGCCCTCCCCCCGACCCCACACCCCTCCCGTCAACGTTTGACGAGCCACATGAACTTGCACGGGCATTCGGCGACGCAAAATGGAGCTGGTTTGCTTCGGCTTAGGGCTGAAACCCCCGATCCCCGAAACCCGAATCTTGCAGATAGAACCTTCGGTGGCCGGGTTCTTCGTTTTGGTGCGGAGTCGGGGTGGCAGGGCACCTTACGAATAGCGTAGCTTCGATGGCTCCAGGGCTCTGGGGCTCAAGGATCTTGGGCTTAAGGCTTTAGGAGACCACCGCCACCGAAACAGCTGCGGAGGCAGAGCTTGCTGATGCTTGCTGCTCCAGAAGCCTGAATACAAATCCTAAACACTGAAACTGGGTTCAGCATGCCTTAGGAAGACGAGGGCCTGATGGCCTCGAGACTGCAGAGTTCAAGGTGAGGGCCTTAACTCAAATAAACAGTTTTACCGACACCGCGTGGTCATGACAGAATGATCATCTGTCAGTAATACTTGTACTAGTCCTGAGATGGAATACCAGCTTCGTGCGAGGCTTTAGTTGGAGGCCTGAGGATGTACCGTACCTACTTTCCAGGATGTGAAGTTGCAGCTTATGTTGAATGGGAAGATGTCGTGTGCACACATAAATGTCCAAATTGGCTCTGAACTTACATATAAGGCCCGACTATCACCATTCCTGATCGGATCTCCTAGATCCATCTGCGCGAGAGCCTGAGCGACAGCATTTATGACCTCCTCTCCCCGCACGCGCTCCATCCGCACCCCTGCATCAAAATGACAAAGCGCGCATGCCAATAATCAAGATGAAAAGACAGAAGAACCTCATAAAAGGTGCCCTCATCTGAATCCCAGACCCTAAACCCCAAATCCTCAAACCCGACAACCGCCTAAATCTATCTAGGGCCTGCCGCGTGGATTCGCCCTCGCGCCCTGTGCATCACCGCATTCCGGCCAGCACTAGAGGACTTGGGTTAAGGACGTAGGGCTGTTGACGGTTCGAATGAGTTGATTTGATGAATGCCCCCCATCCCTGACGCCTCAACCTGCTGTTGCGGAAAAGTCCCTATAAGCTGGAAGACTGCTCCAAAGATAAAGGCCGTGGTCTCGCCGGCAAAGGGATTAAAGCGTATGGTTTTGGCGATGGCCCTACGAAACCCTGAACCCCTAGACCTGGAAATCTGAACCCCAGATGCCCAATGTCCGAAACTGCTAGATCCCTACCCTTGCCTCCGATAGAGCTGAAAACTAAACCCTTCACCCCTGAACCCCAACAGTCTCAAACTCCAACTGTCTAGAATGCCCCTAAAACCCCTAAACTCAAATCTCAAAACCTCGAAAGCATCCCGCACACGAAAGCTCAAAAATTCAATAAAATCCCACGTCCCAAATCCCACGTCCAAACTACCAACAAACGATCGCAACGGGGTTTTGGTGCCTGGGATTTCGCCGCTCTCCTCGGCATCGTCGAACGAAAGTCCGTGGCTGGGGGAAGCCGGATCAGCCTTGGGTTAAGGCTTAGGGCTTCGGGTTTCGGGTTTAAGGTTTGGTTACAGGGACCTTAATTGACGTTAATTTGTCCTTTAAGGGCTTACTCTCAAGGTTCAGGGTTCGTACTGGTGGTGATTTAGCCCCCATGGGTTTAGGGTTTTGGGTTTAGAGTTTAGGTTTCGGGTGTGGGATTTGATCTTTTGCGGAGGCCTTAAGATCCAGACCATCTGAAACCTTTGTGGGTTCGAACAACTTGTGATGTAGCACCGGAACAATCACTACAACTATCCTCCTACAGCCCCTATCCCTAGGGATCTAAGGACTCATATATTAAGGCTTTTGGGGCCAAAGACCATACTATATAAGGCTTTTGGGCTATGTTGATGCCTAGGGTATGTTGTTATAGTAGAATGTACGCCTAACCCGGCTCTGATTGTAGGGGTCCTTACATTAGCCTGTCTCCGAGGGTTCTGGTTTTTGGATTTAGGCCGCGTGCGATCTGAGGGTTAGAGTTACCCGACCTGACAGAGCTCAATCAATCCATCAGTCTTCATGTACGGGCTTCAGAAGGTTTCATAAGGTTCCATAAGATTTTCATACGGTGCTATATGGTACCAGAATACAGTGTTATACCAGGGCCGTGTATTTTGTCGCTGCTGTGGGAGCGGGGGGAATAGGTGGTGGCAACTGTTGATCCCTTGTGGCTTGTTGGGATGGTGATGTAGGGATTTGGGGGGGCGGGAGCATTGGAAGTATAGGGCTCTAGGCCGAGACGCGCGTGATGACGCTAAGGTCTTGGGGCTTCGTTGCTGTGGAGTTAAAGGGCTTGCCTTGATGGGTAAAATCGGGCCCTGTTGCTTTTAATCAATCGGGTCCAGTTGTTCCGAAAAGGCTTTATAGGGCTTGCAGATGGGCCTTAATTTTTAGAACAGGGTCTCGAAACGCTGAACTCCATCCTAAAACCTTAAACCCCAAATCCCCAAATCAAACTTTGGGGTCTAGTGTCTAGCCCTTCTAGAACCGCTGCAAACCCTTATAAGGACGCTCAAAAAGCCTACTGGTCCGATCTTGGGGCAGCAGGGCCGAGCCACAGTTCGTCATCACTGGAATCCTCATCGCTGGCTGGAGCCTGGACACGTGTTGGGGTGTCTTAAACTGGGGTATGCAAGGTACGGGTCCCCTTTTTCTGAAGCTACGGTATACGATGACAAGCAGCTCCAAACCCCAAAGTCCCCCGAACAACGAACTCTCCTGAAAAATAAGCCCAAACGGAGAGCCTAAGAAGCCTGAATCAGGTATCAATATTCCTTATGTTGTGTTCGGCTTCTCCCTAACTTGCAACGTATGCAGAACGGGAAGACTTACACTTATAATTCTCCACCGGACACCCCCAAAATTCCAAAAATCCTAAACCCCGAAACCCCCCTATCCAATATCGCAACAATTGCGAAACCCTACAGCCTAAGCCCTAAAACCCTGAAGCCTAAGCACTAAAAGCTCAAAAACCGAAACGCTGGAAACACCTAAACCCTACAACCCAGACCCGTAGCAAGAACCCTGGCTCAGAACTATGACACGAGCCCTCCCCAGAGAGCTCAGCTTCAAATTGCAGATGGCATATACAAGAGTATGATGCAAGATGAACTCCTGAAAGTAAGATGTGCTTGAAACCTTGCAGAACCCTTATACAACCCCAAAGAACCCTGTATTCCCTAGCAGCCCCTGAGAGGAAGCCTTATAGACCCTATTCGGAACCCCTCTAAGGCCCTTCACCGAACCCCCTCCAAGGAACCTTTAAAGGAACCCTTATAAACCTTGCAGGAAACCTTCTAAGGCTTAAGGAGCCTTTAAAGGAACCTCCCCCAGAGCTCTCAGAAAGCCGCCTGTGGCCAGAACGCCTCGCGAGGAGATCCGCCGGGGACCGGGGCCTCACTGAATTTTTTTTAAGGAGACTTTAAAGGTTAGGGTTTTAAGAAACGGACTAGGGAATTCGGGGTTCAGGGTTTAGGGTTTTAGAGGTTTGGGTTTTAAGAAACACTAGGGCATTCGGGGTTTAGGGTTTAGGGTCTTAGAGGTTTAGGGTTTTAGGGGTTTAGTGACATCTCCGGGTTTAAGGTTTAGGGCTTTAAGGTTTGGGGCTAAGGCTTTGAGGTTTGAGGCTTTTGAAGCTTGTTTATGGCTTTAGGGTTTGGGGTCTCGACTACCCCAAACCTAAACCACACAAACGCTCTCAACCCTAAAAGACCTGTAGACTCTATAAATCCTATATGCCCCAGAAGCCTTTTGAAACCCTAATTGCCCTCTGAACCCTCGGCTCAACATACAACAGCTGCTAGTGCTGCGGTGTTTAGGACTTTGGGCTTGCCAGAGCTTCAGGGCTCTCAGCCTGTAGTAACTTTAGCTTAGGGTTAGGATCCGCGGTTTTAGAAGTTGTCGGTTTGGGTTGGATCTGTGGTTTTGGAGGTTGAGGGGTGGTGCAGTCCCCAAGAAGCGGTAGAGAGGGTTTCTATGTACGCAGGTCTGCTCCCTCTTGGTGCTTAAAGCTCGAAGTGGGCCATGCTTAATCTTCGTACTTCTGACTGCTTTCCGTAGTCTCAGATCAAGGGTTTAGGGTCAGACAAGCAAGCTGCAACAAGGCCTGCCAGCCGGCTTTTCTCCCAGATAGCAGGAGGATCTGCTAACATTGAAAAACATGGGCGCACCTGGTACTCGATGATGCTGAAATCTGAACCCTAAACCCTAAACCCTAAACCCCTAAACCCTAAGCCCGCAGACTTCCTTCGTAATTGTAGGCTGCGGCCTGGGGTGTGCAGATTAGGCGCAAAACCGAGGAAACCGTGAACCCCCCCCCCCCATGAAATATGAAACAAACAAAAATCTCTTGCCAAACGTACTCCATTACTGTAGCACTTGCAAAGTCCAAGGCGCAGCAAGGGTCTTCTGCAGTGGCGTCTAGTGTTTGCCCCTTCTCCGCGGCTAGTGAGAAGATGGCATGGACAAGCCTAATCCAGGGGCCTTATTAATCAGAGTGGGGCTTTGGGGAGCAGACCATGCCTATCTACTTCAACATGATATTAGTGCTTCCTCCGGAAGGAAACGAAGGCATCCAACACGGGGAAACATGCTGCAGGCTGTGCTGTGTAGGCCTCAAGACCTAACACCCTATGCCCCAAAGAATACTGCCCGGCTCGCTCTACCCTGAAGCCCTAAGCCCGAAGCCACTGAACCCCCAAATCAAGATCTTCTCAGACTATCTCAGGACCTTATACAATCCCTCGGAATTACTGTAACAGCCTCGGGATCCTCTCTCTCTCTCTCTCTAGCTATATCTATATCTATATCTATATATGTATATATAGATATTATACAGATAGATAGATAGATCTTGAACCCCAGGAGTAAACCTAGAACTCGAAGCCCTGAAGACCATGCAGGTTGGCCCACGTCTCATGAAGCGGATGGAGGCCTCAAAAGGTGGGATGAAGGATCCCTTATATAAGGACTCTTATTTGGGGATTAACCCCCTACCTTCATCCTACCTTTCGAGGCCCCTGAGAAGCGGATGGCTCTCGGCCGGCACGCGCCCCAATCAGGCTTGGGGTCCGGGGTTGAGGCTTCAGGGGTTTAGGGTTTCGGATTTAAGGTTTAGGATTCAGGGCTTTGGGCCTAGGATTTAAGGTTTAGGGTTCAGGGTTTAGGGTTTAGGATTTAAGGTTTAGGCTTCAGGGTTTAGGATTTAGGGTTCAGGTTTAGGGTTTAGGGATTGGGGCTTTAGGGCGTCAGGCTCGGGATTTAGGGTGTAGGGCAGGGCTGAAGGGTTTAGGGTTTAAGGGTTTCGAGCTTCGGACAAGGTGTAGCTCCAGGGTTTCCAGGCTTCGAAGCCTCTAAACCGCCGTAAATCTGCACGCTTGCGGTTTGAGGTTTAGGGCGTAAGAAACCCACCAACTCTAAACCTTAAACACTAGACCTTAAACCTTAAACCCAACACCTGAAACACTAAAAGCAGATGCAGACACCCGTGAGCTCAGAGGATGATGCTTGGAGGGTCACTGTCTGAGGGTTGGCCCCGTCCTTTGGGGACACCTCCCTCGGGCGCATGGTGGTCAAAGAAAGCCCTCCAAGGAAGCCCATCGGCCAGTTCATCCACTAGGTGTCGATTTCAACAGTTCCCAAAATCATCTATAATTATGGCTAAAGAATAAGGGAAGTCTTAAAAAATACCAAATTAAAACCTAGTTCATTCATGGATGGGACTTACTGTTTACCTTAGCATTTTAGGGCTAGGGTTGAGGATCAGAATGGTGCGACAAATCACAGCACGTGAGTACCTGCTGGCTCTACCGTTCTAGCTTTCAAGATGCAGCTGTAGCTACTGATCCAGGGTCAACGATCTGCTCTCATCACCAGAGTAGGGGAGCTAATGCAGACAGGTAAAATACCTGGAACCCTAAACCTTGCACCCTGACACCTAGCCTAAACCCGAAGTCCTGAACCCTCAACCCAAAACCCTCAACCCGACTGTTGACAGCAAAGACTTGGGCTTAGAGCTTGAGGCCCAGGTTATGGAGTTTATGGTCGGGACTCATGGCTCTGGTTTTGGAGTTTAATATTCGGGTTTAGGAAGCGCCCGACACCATAGGTTGGAATTAGCAGATTTTTGGACCTAGCCAGAATTCCTGGCTATTGGGCACTCTGGTTCCAGAATCCTCTCGAAGGCACGTGCTCGTGGATGTTCACGTTCGGTGGTGCTCAGGGCTCCGACATTGCCCCCAACCCTACACCCTAAACCCTAAGCCCTAGACCCCAGACCTCTCCACCCGAAACACGTCAGCCAACCCCCCCCACCCCCCCCCTCAAGAAAAAGTGCACAAACTTCTCAAGCCGGAAATCCCAGCAACTCTGAAACCCCCAAAAAGGACGCTTGAGGGCAACCGGGGGCCCTGCTGGGGGAGGATTCAGGGGCCTTCCTATATGGGATACATATACATATGCTACACTCCCCAATAATGTACCTACCTGTTGGGTGTGTGTTTATACCATCGGTGTGGGTCCGCAGCACTTCATGTGCACGGCAGGAAAAGGGTAGGTACATGGTGGGACACCATATATATATATATACATATACATACATACACACACATACACCTCGTGTGTGTGTGTAGATATACCTTCTATCTACATCTGCATCTGCACCTGGATCTTAACATCGATCTGTCTACTCGTTTGTTTCTAACCCTAAACCCTAAACCCTTTGCCGACTTCGGAGCCCGACGAAACCATGAACACTCAGCCCTAAAACTGCAGCAAACTCCCCGGCCCTTGAGTGCTAAACCCGCAGATGTACACTCTTATGCTTACCGGGGGACCCTGATCCCTCACGTGGTACTAGTAGTAACTTAGTACTTAGTATCCCTTGTAGTTACCCCTTAAAGGGGGATCCTTCATGGAGAGCTTAGCACTGGGCAGCCTCCACGTTTGCACATGCCTCGCACAAAAACGCCGAACTGCCCCCGCGCTTTTTTGGCGGCGGCCGGCAGCGTCGGGTGGCGCATTAACGCGCGAATGGGCCGAGGACTGGGCTCTTTAGGGTGCAGTGTAGGGGCCTTAATGATTAGAATGGGGTTCCTTTAAAAGGGATCTATAAGGGTTACTATAAGGGCTACTATAAAGGTACCATAAGTAGGGTTTGGGGTTGGGTCTAGGGCTATAATGCTCTTAGGCTTCAGGGTTTAAGGTTCTGGGGCCTAGGGTAAGGGTTTAGGGTTTAGGATTTAGGGTTTAGGGTCAGGGTCAAGGTCGTTGTTTCAGATTCTTTGCTCTCGTTTTGGAGAGTGTCCTCTCAACCTTAATCCCTAAACGATCAATAAAGAGGCCGAAAGGACTACATTCGGGTGTTGGGGAGTTTCATACTGTAAGCAGACTACGGAACCCTGTGGAACAGGATTGCTAATGTGGATAAGGGGATGTCCGTGCCGTAATGAAACAGAATTATTTCCAGCCCTGATTATATACCATAAATCCGAAACCCCCTAGACCCTAAACCCTATAAACCCTAAACGCCAAACCTAAAACCCTATAAACCCTAAGCCCTAAACCCCTCCCCCCCCCCTAGAGTAGGGCTCGGGCCCTAAAGTAGAGTTCACAGGAGCTGCGGATCTCAAGCCGATGTAACGAGTAGTGTTCCGGGTTTCGGGTTTAGGGGATTTAGGTTTAGGGCTCCTTTATGGGATTCCCATTAACTCACTGGCCCAAATTTCAAAACCCAAGGAAACAAAAGTTGAAACTTTCAGAATCGACTACCTTATAAGAGCCCCAAAAGTTGAAAAGTTGAGTTTACAGCCAGGGGGCCTAAAAAGGATTCAACCAAGGGGGCCTCGGTTTCGGATATCGGGCTCCCGGTTCGGGATCCTCGGTTTTGAGGTGCAGGGTTTCGAGTTTAGGGTTTCGGGTTTAGGGTTTAGGGTTTCGGGTTTAGGGTTTAGGGTTTCGGGTTTAGGGTTTCGAGTTTAAGGAGTAGGGGGATATTCTTGTCACGAATACGTAGCGCTGAGGTACCGCCACGATGACCCTGTAACTTCAACCTCCAGCGCCTGAAAGCTGTGATTGGGGCTCGGGACTCTGATGCCCCAGGGTTTTGAGTTTAGGGTAGCTCTCAATGGTTTATCTAGGTTCCCCAGTAGCCCCTTAATAATAAGGGTACCCTTTTCCTACTATTCGGTTTTAATAAGGGAACCCAAAAAAAAAGGGTAAAAGGGTACTACTGGGGAACCTAGTTGTTGAGGGTAACATTGAACTCTACCTCAAGCCGACGTAAAGCCCCAAAAGCCTAGAAATCCGGAGATCCTCGAGACCCCCCCCATCCCATCCCTAAAACCCTGAGATCAACTAATGCACTGCAGTCCCAATCGTTTGCTCTAAAAAGTTTTCGGTTTTGGTGATTTCGGTCGCTAGCCGCTATCCCATAAAGCCATCTACAAACCTTTGATTTCAAGCTCCTACCCCAAAACGCGAAAACCTTACAACCTAAGGCACGCAGTTGGCACAGGCTAAACCGAGTATCTCGGATGTGGCGATATGTCTAGACTCCAATATACACCAAAACCCCATTCTGAGTCTCCTTAACCCTAAACCCTATTCTGATTGAATAAAGCCCCTATGTTCTGGCCCCGTCTCAGCCCAGCATGGGAGGAAGGCTATCTCTGCCTCGGCGGCGGAGAGTGAAGAGAGTTTGGGCTTTGGGGCTTCAGGCTTTAGGACCTAAGGGCTTGGAGGGTGTTGGGTTTTCTTGGGGCTTGGAGCCGAAACCGCATGATCCAGGCCCTTATACCTGGCGCGAGTTTAGCCTAATCGCAGAGCGGACCAGCAGGTTTAGGACTTGGGGAGCATGATTCCGTAATTGGAGAGCTCCGCAATCTCGAAACTGAAACTCGATCGCTCATGAAATGCCCCAAAAAGCCCTAAACCCCAAACCCCTTAAGACCCATCAATCCCTGAAACCCCGACATAAAGCCCTGAAGAAAACCCGAACACCATAAACCCCTACACATTCTTAAAATCCTAATGCTGGAGCCCTAAACCCCTAAACATTCTTAAAATCCTCATCCTGGAGCCCTAAACCGCAAAACATTCCTAAAACCCTTATCCTGGAGCCCTAAACACACATCCGATCGAGGTGCGCCGGCATCCCTTAGGGACTAGGGCGGCTCGGCAGCCTTCCCGGGGTCAGAGTAGGAGCAGGGCTTCGGTGCACTTTGGGGGGGGGCTTTGCTGTAGCTGTACTAGGGTTGCTGATATAAATCCTGCATTACGTATACCTTAATGACCCTAGACTATGGGACTTATGGTATTTCCCTTATGATGGCTAATGCAGGATTTATCTCATCAACCGTAGGGAGCCCTGTTTTAGGAATACTCATCATACTGCAAAACTCGTCTTCCAGTTAGGGGCATCAAAGTTGTCGAGGGGCTTGGGGTTGAGGTCGTTGCGGCTGTTGATGCGATGCTTTAGGATGTGTAGAGCTCAAGATTTAAAGGTTCGGGTTTCGCGTTTGGGGCTCCCTGCCACCGTGCTAGGCCAGGGGTTTACATTAACAGAAGAAGCATGTTGGGTTCTGAGTCAACAATGTACTGGCTGTACTTAATAAGGCCCCCTGTGCATTAGACCTATCAATACCAAAAGAACCATGTGAAGCCCTTCATGTTAAGCCCTCATGGAGCCCTTACGATACTCTAAGGGTGCTGCCCTGTAAGATGTTGTAAGCTTATGAAGAGAAGAGGAGCTCTGAAGCCCATTGGCCTGTTCGTACCAAAGGGGCCTAAGAATTAGAGCAGGGTTCAAAGGGGCCTAAGAATTAGAATAGGGTTCAAAGGGGCCTAAGAATTAGAATGAGGTTCAAAGGGGCCTAAGAATTAGGGTTTTGGGGTATATTATACTTTAATTGTAATCAGGAACTCCAAAGAAGTATAGGTAATTATTCAGGCTCCCAGATTCTGGAGAGGGGGCTAAGGAAATGGTTCACGGCGTTTAGGGAATCGGGGGCTGCGGGGGCTTAAGAACTTGACAGGTTGGGGGCCTTACGTGGGTTTTACACGGTGCTTAGGGTTTGGGGTTGGGGCAAGCCCTTACTTCGATAAACAACCTCATCATAAGGCCGTGCAAAGCTCTTCTACAAACCATATAAAGCAATAAGCCCTACAGCCCCCTGAAACCCGCATCAAATCTTCCGCACTTTCCGGCCCGGCCTGATCCCAGACTCCATCCCAGTCGCGGGGAGGAGGGTTTTCTTGGTAGAACTTGCAACCTCGGAGTTTAACACAAGGGCCATATTACAATACGCGTGCATTACAGTATAACTCGCGTAAGGAACCCCCCAAAAAAAATATTCTATAATTTCCTAAACCCTAAACCCTAAACCCTAAGCCCTTAAACTCTGCCAAACCAGGTTCGGAGTCTCGCATTAAGGTCTCGGGAAGTTTGCGAATCAGAGGTCTACATTGCGCCTCCAAATCCAGGGAGAAACCATAGGGCCCTGAAATCCTCAAGTACAACGCAGAGACCGCAAACTTGAAGGGATGCATCGCTGTTTAGAGCTTGTGGTTCCGGAACTACTCTTCCCAGTTGGGATACTATGTTCGAACTTCGTGGCCTCTCAAGTCACCCAACCTTCCCATGATCCACACCCTAAACTCTAAACCCACCATGAAGCCCCTTTGGCCGTTGTACCGCCCCAGAGCAGGAAGCCCAAGCCCTTTGGAGGCCCCTACAGGAAGCCCAGATTTCGGGCTAAGGACTCGTGGCAGGTCTACGGCTTAGGATTTACAGTTTGGGGCTTGGGGTCGAATCTAGGGTTTATGCAATCAGGAGGTTTGTAACTACCAAGAACGAGTCTTCTTCCAAGAATGAGGAGTACATGTTTAGGGATTGGGGATCAAGACGCAGGGGTACCTTGCTCCTGGACCCTATACGCTTGACTTGGTGCTGCCGAAGTGACGCTTTTGCATCAGCTTTGCGGCAGCATCCTCCGGCGACGGTTCATGGTTGTGAACAATGGGTGTCGAGCTTCTAGCTTCCGCGAAAGCGAATTTTAACAGCATTGCCACAGTTCAAGTGGGGTTCTTCGCGGCTCATGCGAAACCTCGAACCCGAAATCCAACATCGCTCGTGGTGGGATTTCGCTCAAAGCCTACGCCCCGGTGCTCCCACAGTCCCTAAACCCTAACCCCTAAACCCCTAAATCCTAAGTCTTCAAACCCTCAACCCTGGATCTGAACCCAAAGCCAACATCCGATAATCTTGAACTTCCGGTCTTCTATGGGAGTTTCCGAAAATTGGGGTACCTTATTTTGGGGTCCTTATAATAAGGATCCTACTATTTGGGGTACCATCTTAGGGTCCCCTATTTTCGGAAACTCCCATATCTCGAGGTTCTCGCTTCAGCCTTCTGGGATGGCACGCTTCGAGCTGAGAGGGGGCTTGTCTTTGGCCGGCTAGGCGTCAAAGACCCTAAACCCTAAACCCGGGAGGCCCCTAACTACAAACCCTCATATTCCCACAACCGCAAAAAGACGACGCCTCCGAATCCCCAAGATGATAACCCGCAGTCCTAAGTCCTTAAAGCCTAAAAGCCAGACTCCAGAACCCCATGAGCTGGTCCCCTAACCAAACCTGGCGAAACCCAACGCTGAAACCCTAAACCCCAGAAGGCCTAGACCCTGAGCCCTAAATCCTCATCCCCTAAACCCGTAAGCCCTAAACCCGTGAACCCCAAACCCCTAAACCTCTAAACCCTAAACCCCAAATGGACTAAACGCTAAACCCGAAACCGGAACACTCAGATCAAAGGCCTGCGTACCGGTCTTGGTCTTCCTTGGCTCAATTTCGTTGGGGTCTTTTGGGGGTTTAGGGTTCCTTTGTGGGGTCATATGCCGGGTTTCGGGTTTAGGATTTAGGGCTTAGGGTTTTGGGTTTAGGGTTTTAGGGTTCCTTCTTCGGGTCATTTGGGGGAACTCCCTGTCCATGAAAGGGTTCGCTCAGGAAGTTTTGGCGTTTGGGCTTCGGGTTTAGAGCTTAAGGTGAAGCGTCTCCCATTCAGGGTTGAGGGTTTAAGACTTGGTGTTCAATCTTGCAGATTTAAGACTTGGAGCTTGGGGATTTAAGGGTTAGGGGTTTGGGTTTTGGGTTCTCGAGCTAACTAACGGCCCTGGTCCCTGCTAATGTAGGAACCTGATTAAGAAACCTTGGGCCTTTATTAGGGTTCCTTATATCAATCCTACTATTTTGGGGTTATAGGGCCAGGGTTTCTTAACCAGGTTCCTATAGTAAGTGATCAAGCCCTGCGTACCTATACTGCAACCTCTGCTCGAAATGTTGCGGCGCCACTCGACCATCACAACCATAGTTGGAAATCCTTATGGTCTATAAGGGTTACTATAAGGGATCTATAAGGGTTACTATAAGGGATCTAGAATGGGGTGCTATAATATAGGGCTTATTACATTATGGACCAATAGTGTCAAAAACACCTGAAGCAAAACCATTCGGGAGAGTGGGGGTGGCTGACAGGCCTCAAGCCGGCTTTCGACGCAAAGGTCCACAGAAGCCTGAATCCGACACCATCCGACCCGCCTCACGAACCCTCAACATTAAGCGCTGCAATCATACCCTACACGGCGCCTCACCCTACAAGACCCTCCTAAACCCCTATGAAGCCCAACACCCTAAGCCTGCAACCGAAGCCAAAAGGGGCTTCAACCCCGTCTTATGGTTCGACAACTAAGGCTCTAAACCCTAAACGGCAAACACCATAGTAATGCTGTTTGAAGGCCCAAACGGCTTCTCAGAAAGCCCAAGCCCCTTGATTAAAGGAATCCTCACAGGCACACTTTAAGGAACCCTCGAAGGAACCCTCAAAGGCATCCTTAAAGGAACCGTCGAAGGAACCCTCAAGGGCATCCTTTAAGGGATCCTTTAAGGGATCCTTTAAGGGATCCTTGAAGGACTCCTTGAACGGTAAAGCGCCGAGGATCGACGCCTTCATGTACTTGGAGAAGAGCTCGCCGGCCTTCAGGGCTTTGAAGCTTAGGGCTTAGGGTTTAGGGTTTTGAAGCAGTTGGGGTTTAGGGTTTAGGGTTTTGAAGCGTTTAGGGCCTAGGATTTTGTTGAAGCCTTTAGGGTTTAGCGTTTTAAGGTTTAGGGCTTATTGCTTAGGGACGTGAAGCCTTGAGGGTTTAGGGCTTAAGGTTTTGAGGCCTTTAGGGTTCAGGGTTTCAAGTGTTGAAGCCTTTAGGGTTTGGGGTGTAGAAGGCCTTGAAGCCTTTAAGACTTTAGGGTATAGGGTTTTGAAGCCTTTGGGGTTTAGGGTTAAAGGTTTTGAGGCCTTTAGGGTTTGGGGTGCAGGTTGAAGCCTTTAGGGTTTAGGGTGTAGGCTTTGTGATAGGCTTGCAAACCCTAAACCCTAAACCCTAAACCGTTTAGTATAGACGGCATTACCAGGGTTTGAGAGGGGATGTACAAGCGACTTCTGAGGGCTCATGGGAGTCTTATCTGGGTTGGCTACGGTTTCTATCAGGGTTTAGGGTTTAGGGTTTAGGGTTTAGGGTTTAGGGTTTAGGGTTTAGGCTGCTTAAGGAGTGCGAAAGGGTCCGCGCAATTCAGGTCTTGGGGGGTCGAGGGACTGTGCAGGTCTGAAGGATTAGGCTGTAGGCTTTGGGTTCAAGGTTCGGAGTTTTGGAGCTCAATCTAACTATACTAAAGAAATTACCCCCAAACTCTAGTCTAATTATTAAAGGCCCATTGGAACCCTTATAGTAATAGTAGCCCTTCAGGTTTTTGGATAAAGGTCATGGTTTCATAGGCATAATGGCTGGATCCCCAAGTCAGGCACTCAAAATAGAGGGGCCTCAACAAATAGAACGAGGGTGGTATACTATACTTACTGTACGTATGATAATCAACCTAAGAGGGATTATTGGTCATTATTCAATCAAGGTTCTACATGTGATCTGAACCACCCCTTGACCCCCTCCAGGTGGTAGAGTCCCTCGCTGGAGGGATGTTGCCTATCATACCTGTCTTCACCAACCCTGTCTGCCGATGGCTGTGGGGTTCTCAGTCTAGAACATTCCTATGCACAGAATGATTACCCCTGGGGCTACAGGCAACCCTCGATCATAACTTAATCCTCTTGACAACGCTTCAATTAACCATTCAACAGGAAGGCCAATTCTCCCCTGCCAAAGTAACCCCTTCTGACCCCTTCCTAAGAGAACTAGAGGTGAATCATAGGGGTTGCAGCATACGAAAAAAGTGAAAACATCCCAAACCCCGAACCCCCAATCCCTAAATCCTAATCTAAACCCTGATCCCTAGATCCTAAACCCACCTCTACCACCAAAGTAACAGACCAAAGGCGCCTAATCCCTAATCCCTAAGAGCCCCAGACCCTAATCCCTAAACCCAACTCTATTTCCTAAAAGCCCTAAACCCTGATCCCTAGATCCTAAACCGCACTCTACTACCTAAGAGTCCTGAACGCAAATCCCAACGTATTCTACCAGCGTAAGAGTTTAGGGTTTAGGGTTTCGGGTTTAGGGGTTTAGGGTTTAGGGTTTAGAGACCAGAGGCGCCTTTTTGAAGTTCTGGCCCCGGTAGTTGGCCAAAGCTTCGGCGTAGACCCGAGACATCCTGGGGGGGGGGGGCTTTGGGAGTCACTGGGTTAAGAGTTTAGGGTTTAGAGTTTAGGCTGCAGGGTTTGGAGCTTCAGTTTAGTGCTGAGAGTTTAGGATTAAGGGCTTAGGGTCTAGAGTTTAGGGTGCAGGGCTAAGGGTTCAGAGTTTAAGGCTTTCAGGGTGTAGAGCTTGGAGTTCTTCTTTAGGAAGTCTTAGGGTTTAGAGTTCAAGGTTATAAGTTATATGGGAGTTTCCGAAAATTAGGGGTACCTTATTTTGGGGGTCCTTTTAATAATGATCCTACTATTCAGGGTACTATATTAGGGTCCCCTATTTTCGGAAACTCCCATATGTCAGGGGTTTAGGATTTAGCTGAGGGTTCTGGGTTTAGGGATTAGGGTTTTAGGGTTTAGGGTTTGTTCAGGGCTTGGGGTTTTAGAACTCAAGGCTTCGGCTTTTTTAGGATTTGGTTTAGGGTTTAAGGGGCGTCNGGGGGGTTCGGGGTGTTGGGTCTCACGGCTTCCTGTCTCTCAGCTCTTTGTGGTATGGCGGTGAAGGACTGTTGTGAGAAATTCACCCATGCCCCTTCAACCCCGAAACGATAAACCCTAAACCCACAGCCATAACCCATCGAGGTTTGGGAATTGGGGCCTACGCTCAGACGCGGGGCCTCTGGTGTTAATTACAAAAGAGCTTGGGCCCCAAAGCCCTGAACCTGACTTAGCTCCTAGCCGAGGTGTTCGATCGGCTCCCGCTTTTGAGATGACAACAAGATGCTCGAGGTTAGGAGTATATAGGGCCTAGGGATCAAAGTTTAGAGTCTCGGGTTTTGGAAACCTAAACCCCACATCTTGGGGGGTAGTAGGATGGTTCGATAAGGTTTCATAGGGTCCAGAGCCGGCACACCATGGTAATCAACATCCCCTGTGCCCTTACACAGGCTCATCGGTGGAGAAGTACAGGTTCCAGGGACACCTGCCCTTGCCTTGTCTTGCTACTCTGTGGAGCCAGGGGACTGCTGGCTTTCACCTGGTCCCCAGGGTCCTCGCTGGGCTCGCCTTCGTGTCTCGCCATGGCGAGGCGCGCGTGCAGAACCGAAAGCCAGGTCACCAGTCAGACGCTTTTGCAAGTCCTCTTTGAGAACAGTCACATGTAGCCCATGTCTGGCGAAGGCATTGACAGGAACCGAAGACATTACACTCCCATATATTCACTTCCTCCTCCTGGCATGCCCATCAACACCCACCTTGGTTGGAGCATGTGGCAGAACTTTCGAGTCAGCGGCCTTGATGTGTCCAACCGTTCATAGTTGGTGGAGTGATTTGTCTGCCAGGTACATCCCCCTTACAGCAACAAGTACCACGGGACTACGATGGGTATGATTCGTTATTAGTCAACACCAGACCCCAAACATATTCATTCGGGTTCTGGGGTCCAGGCGTTGCAAGGTAGGGGCGTGAACAAAGAGATTTGGGTTTTAGGTTTGGATATTTCACATTAAGGAACCCCGAGGAGTGGCAACGTTCTACTTTATTCTACCCTGGACTAAACCCTTCAACAAACCACCAACACAATGCATCAGAGCACTTTTATTCAAGTCGCTGATCCTCTACAACTTCAGGGTTGAAAGTCTTTGGACCCTAAACCCTAAAACGGGAGCAGGTTCCGGGGTTTAGGGTTTTAGGTGGTTGGGACCATGGGTTCCACGTGCTAACCCCCCCCCCCCAAACGAGAAACTGTCGGACAGCCCAAGTCGCTTGTCCAACCTGGCCGGGGAAAAACGCTTTCGGGTTACGGTTTGGGGTTTACGGTTTGGGGTTTAGAGTTTTAGGGGTTTGGAGCTTGGTTCTTAGGGTTTGGCACTTTGAGTTTGGGAAAAAATGGGGTTCTTGAAGCCCTTGACTGGCTGTGCTACTCTTCCATGTTGGCCACGATTGAGTAAAAGTCCCTAAACCCTAAACCCTAAACCTTAAACCCTAAGCCCTTAACCCTAAACCCTAAACCCTTAACCCTAAACCCTTAACCCTAAACCCTAGACTCTCAACCCTAAACCCTAAACCCCTCTACCTATTGTAATTTAAACTTTATAGTCTTCGTGGCCAGTTGATCAAAACTCGTGGCCAGTTGATCAAAACTCGCCAGTTAATCAAAACTCGTGGCCAGTTGATCAAAACTCGTGGCCAGTTGATCAAAACTCGTGGCCAGTTGAGCAAAACTCGTGGCCAGTTGATCAAAACTCGTGGCCAGTTGATCAAAACTCGTGGCCAGTTGATCAAAACTCGTGGCCAGTTGATCAAAACTCGTGGCAGTTGATCAAAACTCGTGGCAGTTGATCAAAACTCGTGGTTTAGGCCCTACGCGTGGTTTAGGCCCTGCGGTTTGGGGCCTGGGGTTTAGGCCCTAGGGTTTAGGCCCTACGGTTTTTTTTGGTTTAGGCTCTAGGGTTTAGGCCCTACCTACGGTTTAGGCCCTACGGTTTGCTAGGGTTTAGAGCCTGAGGTTTAGGCCCTAGGGTTTGCGTTACGGTTGGCTCTAGGGTTTAGGCTCTAGGGTTTAGGCCCTAGGGTTTAAGCCCTACGGTTCAGGGCCTGGGGTTTAGGCCCAGGGTTCCGGCCCTACGGTTTAGGCTCTAGGGTTTAGGCTCTAGGGTTTAGGCTCTAGGGTTTAGGCTCTAGGGTTTAAGCCTTACGGTTTTGGCTCTAGGGTTTAGGCCCTAGGGTTTACGGCCTAGGGTTTAGGCCCTACGGTTTAGGGCCTGCGGTTTAGGCCTTAGAGTTTAGGCCCTACGGTTTAGGCTCTGGGGCCTAGGGCCCTAGGGTTACGGTTTAGGCTCTAGGGTTTAGGCTCTACGGTTTAGGCCCTGGAAATGGTTCGAGGGTGGGGAGGGGTATTTCTAAAGGCAAGGCAAAACATGGTTTTTAAGCGGTCTGTGGTTAGACTCTTGAAGCTTTAAAGACTTCTCTCCTGTCTGCGTTGCTTAGAACCGAAAAAATTTCCACTTTTGTGGTTAGGCTCTTGAGTCTGTAGATTTAGAGACTTCTCTCAGTTAGCTGCGTTGCTTAGAACCGAGAATTTTTCCACTACCGTTTCAGCTTGTGAATTATGCTGCCTCAGATGCCTGTTGTGTAGTTTCTGTCTGAAATATATAGTATGTTCTGTCAAGCTTTCGCGTCAATATGTAGCTCAACAGTTGTTTAGTGCTTACTTCAAACTAATGGGTAAGATCAAAATTTCATTGTTCATGGTATGTAAAAGATTGTCTGTTGAATTCAAGCTGAAATAAATACAGCCGTTATTCCTAATGTGAGGGGATTCTATGGGCGGGTGGGGTTTTTTCTGGAAGATAGCTTGACAAGAAATAGCTTGACAAGAAATTTCCAAAGTCAGAGCTGCTGAACCCTAAACCCTNTTATTCCTAATGTGAGGGGATTCTATGGGCGGGTGGGGTTTTTTCTGGAAGATAGCTTGACAAGAAATAGCTTGACAAGAAATTTCCAAAGTCAGAGCTGCTGAACCCTAAACCCTAAACCCTAACTGCGCAGTGCCAAAACCCCAAAGGGACCTTTGGCCCGAGCCACCCCGGCTTTTACCAGCTAGGCCTCAACCCGAATCTCGGACCTCCAAGGGCTCAGGCCGAAACCCTAAGGCCCAAACCCTAGGGCCGAAACCCTAAGGCCCAAACCCTAGGGCCGAAACCCTAAGGCCCAAACCCTAGACCGAAACCCTAAGGCCCAAACCCGAGGGCCGAAACCCTAAGGCCCAAACCCGAGGGCCGAAACCCGAAGGCCCAAACCCTGTGGTCCGAAATTGGTTGGTCCGAAATTGCCTTGCCCACGAATTCCATTAAGGTTGGTCCGAAATTGCCTTGCCCACGAATTCCATTAAGGTTGGTCCGAAATTGCCTTGCCCACGAATTCCATTAAGGTTGGTCCGAAATTGCCTTGCCCACGAATTCCATTAAGGTTGGTCCGAAATTGCCTTGCCCACGAATTCCATTAAGGTTCACAAGCCCCATAGAAAGGCACTACGCCCTGGACTCCTGCACGCCTACACTCCTACACCCCTAAACTCCTACACCCCTACACTCTAAAGCCTCCACCTTGCAGCCCGCAGGCCTCTCCACTTTCGCATTCCGGTCATCGGCAGCAGACAGGATGTTGTAGACGATCGATGGCTCTGGGTCGGTACTCCTGCGACGAGGGCTCAAATCGAGCGTCTGGTTGCCGAGTTGGGTTTAGGGCTTATTCGGATCTAAGGACCAGGCTAAGTCTATGCCAAGACCCCCGGGAGGATCCTAAAAGTAGATCCCTTAAGGGGTTCCTATAAAGTACCCTTTAGTGGCTAGGGTCCCAAATTAGAGGATCTACTTCAGGTTGGGCTTAGGGTTCAGTCACCAACCTTTGACAATTCAACTGCAAATCCTCAATCCCCAAACCCAGTCTAGGCTTGTTGGTTCAGGGCAGCTTAGGGTTTATCAGAGGTTTAGGAGTTTAGGGTTCAGGGTTCAGGAGTGTAGGCTTTGGGGTTTAGGAGCTTCGGGTTTAGGGCTTAGGGTTACAAAAGCGTCTATTGCAGTTCTGAGTTCCGGGTCTGGGGCCAAGGGTTTTAGGGTGACGAGGGCGTTCCCTCCAAAGCCCTGAACCCGCGATCCCCAACCCTGATCCCTAAACCCCGTAGAACCCTTAAGAGAACCCTGAACCCTATAGAACCCTTAAAGGAACCCTGAACCCTATAGAACCCTTAGAGGAACCCTAAACCCTATAGAACCCTTAAAGGAACCCTTATAACCCCACTGTAGAACCCTGAACCAAAGATCCGACTAAACCCCAAGCCCCAGACCAAGGCCATCGTTGTGTTCTTACGATGCGGGTATGGGATTCAGGGTTTAGGGTTTAGGGTTTAGGGCTTTGGGTTCGGATTTAGGGTTTAGGGTTTAGGGTTTCGCTTTAGGAAAACAAAAAGCCTAAGAAAACCCGCAAACCCAGCACCCGAGCAACGCGTCCTGAGGTAGATGTAGTCAAGCGGCCTGCTCGTGGCTCGTGGATCATAGTATAGGGCCTAAATAATTACCAATACTATTTTGGGGGACTCCTTACTGTAATATACTAGAATTATAGTACACTGGGCCCCAAAACCCTATTCTAACCCCTATATTGGGGTTTACAAGTATAGTATAATGGGACCAAAACTCTATTCCAATTATTAAGGCCCCTATGTTAGGGTTCAGGGTTTAGGGTCGAATCTGTGGGGGTCAGGCTTCGGGGGTTGGCAGCTCGAGTCTCTCGGAATGCACTCTGGAATATCCAAGGGGCTTCAAGATTTGGGAGTTTCCGAAAAATTAGGGGGACCTGATTTGGGGGTCCTTATGATAAGGATCCTACTATTTGGGGTACCATCTTAGGGTCCCCTTTTTTCGGAAACCGCCATTTCTTTTGTGGTTATCGTCCGGTTGTGGGACATTGGATGTGAGTTTGGCCGAATACGGTGCATAGGAATGGATGCTCTGACGAAGCTGCACACGTTAAATGTCTACATCCTGCAACAAAAAACAACCCTGTGTAGACTTGACGCATGACCGCACACACGGTTTAGGGCTTAAGTCTTGCTGGTGAGGTGGGTGCTAAACACTAAACCCCCCAAACCCCCCAAACCCTAAAACACTAAACCGTAAAGGTTTAGCGCCCCAAAACCGAGGCTACCGTTCAGAAACCCCCATACCCTGTCGTTGAATTTCATTAGAGATTTAGTGCTTAGCGTTCAGGGTTTAGGGATGTAGCCAAATAAGGCCTTACAAATGAGGAATGTAGCTTAAAGTATAGAGGGTGAAAAATTATTGTTCAAGGTAGATCTCGAAGCGGGTTCGTCTCTCAACACTCGTGGCAAGAGAGGCGCCTCATGACAAAGGAGCCAGACGGCATGCTCAGCCAGGTGTCCTGCGCATAGCAAGAAATGAGATTTGGGTACGGGGTTGGTTGACGTGACCATGGGAATGGGCGGGTTTCTATGATTCTAGAAATCAGGAGGGTAAGAAAACTGATCATGGTGACAGCAATACTAGTGAAGGTGTGAAGGACAAAAAGCTCGAAACTTCAAACATAGTAGCAGCCAGTAGCAGCAATGACACACAACAGGAGTAACCGTTAAACAAGCGCCTCGGGTCCCAAAGCGCTTCACGAATTATAAGGGAGTTTCCGAAAATTAGGGGTGCCTTAGTTTGGGGTCCTTATAATAAGGATCCTACTATTTAGGGTACTATATTTGGGTCCCCTATTTTCGGAAACACCCAACTTGAACAAAAGCTTCCCGACCCCTACAGTGGTAGAATACGTTTCGGAAGGGGTGCTATGCTTATAGGTGCACGCCGGTCAGGAGTTTCGTGTGTTTGATTACGCGGCCGGACTCCAGCTAGGTTCCGGGAACCCAGAGAACCCAATACCCCTTAATTAAGGAACATACCTTAAATTATAGAGGCCTTAATATTATGATTTAAGGTATATTCCTTAATTAAGGGGTATTGGGATCTCTGGCTGCAAGAGCAAGGGCACCTAGGACCTAGTTGTCTGCAGCCACACTCAGGAGATCCCAAATAAGGACGCTCCCACACCTCTTGGTTACACAGGGTTCATAAGTGAAAATGAATTTGGGGGGGGGGGACATTGAAACAAATATGAAAGAATCCAACTCCCAGTATGAGCCATGCAGAACCACTTTTTTGGGGCTCTGATTCAGGAACATAGTATGAGTTACCACAAACGGGATCTTTAGTGAATCATGCTGTTTCCTGTTTATAATAACTAAGGTAAAATTCTTAACCTATAGAGGCCGATCTTTTAGAACATGGCATGGCTGTCTGTTCTGGCAGTATGATATACTTAAGAACTACCAGATGATACCATCGATAACTTTATAAACCCTTAACCCTGAAACCCCAACACCGATGCAACCCTAAAGCCTATAAGCTCTAAACTCCCATCCCTGAACCCCGAAACCTGAAACCCCAACGCCGAAAACCGGGGTCCTCAGACACCAGGTTGGTAGTGCTGTACCTTGCGGGCTCTCTGCCGGCTCTCTCCAACCCATTATCCTCCAGAACCTCTGAAAAAGTCACGTTTATTCATGATTGGAAGCATGGAATGATATTCATAATGATTTAGGCTACCGTATGGTAGGAACCTTCTGGATGACCCCTACCAACTTCGAGAGTAAGAGCCTTCAGGCTCTGTGGGGCGCCTTGGATCTCCTATACATCCGATGTGGTCCCCATAATATGGGGGGGGGGCCGAAGAACAGCATTATTCCTTGCCCTTGGGTTCCTTGATGTGCGCTGCTATGACTTGTGCGAAAACCTACTAAAATGAAGGATCCTGTATTAAAGTGGGACCATCAACTACCCCTAACCTTTTCTAATGATAATAAATATACCTACGCAAGAACCCAAAAAACGCAGGAGCCATCGAACCATCGAGCAAGACCTCTCGGTGTTGACGGCTTCGGAGTCTAAAGAGTCAGGAGTTTTATGGGTGCAGCTTCGCAGTCTCCATGCTCTAACTCGGGAAGTCGAGGGTTCGAACTGGGGGTTAGCCGTTAACGGTTGAGGGCTGAGGGCGTAAATCTCAGGGATCAGCTCGCCCAGAACTCCTACACCACAAACCTCGACATCTGCGACCGCCCGAGTTGACATGACGTTATCCGCTTAAACCAAACCTTGAGCTAAACCCTCAGCCCTTCACGGTTTAGGGTTCTCCAGAAAAGCCTCGCCTCCGAAAGGCTCTCGCAGCCCCCAACCCTGCGCCCGGAGTCTTCAACTTCGAAGCACGCAATGCTGCAACAACCGCCCTCCATAGCCTGAGACCGGAACCGACCTGACGAGAGTAACACCTACCGCCCTGAACCGAATATGATACCCTAAACCCTGGACTCCCAAAATCTGAAATGGGAGTTTCCGAAAATTAGGGGTACCTTATTATTCTGGGGTCCTTGTTATAAGGATCCTACTATTTAGGGGACTATATTAGGGTCCCCTATTCGGAAACTCCCAAATGAATACATCACTTGCGGCGCGAGGGGCGTCTTGTTCAGCTCCTCCAGCTTCGAGGGAATGCTTGCGTTCTCCCCCATCGTGCCGTACCTGAGAAGACGCTCTGACAGGGGCATGCGGGCATAGGGTCAAGGATTTAGGGTTCTGGGAACTGTTTAGGGCCTATGTGCTGGGGCATAGGGTTCGGGGTATGCTATGGTTTCAAGTATGGTGAGTATATATCGATATTTACATATTGAGACTGAAGTTAGTAGGGTGCCGATTATTGAAGAATGAAAAAACAAACAAATCAATTCAGGGCTTGCGGTATAGTATGGTTTCAAGTATGGCCTGGTGGATATATAAGGATATCTACGTGGGGTTTCTATACTATGAATTTAAAGGGAGATCCCAAGTAGAAAGAGCCACCCCTGTGGAGTCAGATGGTTCCCAATGCTGTAGCTGCCGGCTGTTGCGCCTATGTATTAGGGCTTGGGGTTTAGGGTCAAGGGCTGTCAGGATTTTATGACGCTGGAGCCCGAAACCGACACCTCAACTGAGCAGCCCTAAAACGGACCAAAACATAGACAGGAAGGTTCTGGAACCGAACCGAACCGCAGAAACCGAACCGCCAGGAACCGAACCACCATGAACCGAACCGAACCGTTGCAGCGAACCGCTAGGAAGCGCCTCGTGAACCGAACCGTCCCCTCCACATGTTCTGTATTCCCCTGCATTACCGGGGGCACGCGGGCGAGTACAGGTTTTCGGCACTTTCAGGCTCCAAACGTTCCAAACCCTGTACTCCCCCGCGTCCGCGGCCCAACACCCCCAACCCTGCTTATTGCTTCTCCGAAGAAGCAACGAATGTAGGTTTCCTTCCCACCATACAAAGACAGCACATGCTCTGTATTCCCCTACATTGCCGCGGGCGCACAGGGGAGTACAAGTTTTCAGCACTTTCAGGCCACAAATGTTCCAAAACCTGTACTCCCCCGCGTCCGCGGCCCAGCACCCCCAACTCTGCTTATTGCTTCTCCGAAGAAGCAACGAATGTAGGTTTCCTTCCCACCATACAAAGACAGCACATGCTCTGTATTCCCTGCATTGCCGCGGGCGCGGGGGAGTACAGGATGTCAGCACTTTCAGGCCCCAAATGTTCCAAAAACCTGTACTCCCCCGTGTCCGCGGCCCAGCACCCCCAACCCTGTTTATTGCTTCTCCGAAGAAGCAACGATGTAGGTTTCCTTCCCACCATACAGAGACAGCTCATGCTGTGTATTCCCCTACATTGGCCCTACATTGCCGCGGGCGCGGCCCCAAATGTTCCAAAACCTGTACTCCCCCGTGTCCCCGGCCCAGCACCCCCAACCCTGCTGCCCAGCACCCCCAACCCTGCTTATTGCTTCTCCGATCAAGCAACGAATGTAGGTTTCCTTCCCACCATACAAAGACAGCACATGCTCTGTATTCCCCTGCATTGCCGCAGGCGCGCGGGGGAGTACAGGTTTTCAGCACTTTCAGGCCCCATGGTGTTCCAAAACCTGTACTCACCCGCGTCCGCGGCCCAGCATCCCCAGCCCTGCTTATTGTAACGAAAATAGTTTCCTTCCCACCATACAAAGACAGCACATAATCTGTATTCCCCTGCATTGCCGCGGGCGCGCGGAGGAGTACAGGTTTTCAGCACTTTCAGGCCCCAAATGTTCCAAAACCTGTACTCCCCCGCGTCCGCGGCCCAGCACCCCCAACCCTGCTTACTGCTTCTCCGAAAAAGTAACGAAAGTAGGGCCCCTTCCCACCATACAGACACCGCACATGCTCTGTATTCCCTTGCATTGCCGCGGGCACGCGGGGGGAGTACAGGTTTTCAGCATTTTCAGGCCCCAAACGTTCCAAAACCTGTACTCCCCCGCGTCCGCGGCCCAGCACCCCCAACCCTGCTTATTGCTTCTCCGAAGAAGTAACGAAAGTAGGTTTCCCTCACACCAGACAAAAACAGCACATGATCTGTATTCCCCTGCATTGCCGCGGGCGCGGGGGAGTACAGGTTTTCAGCACTTCAGACCCCAAATGTTCCAAAACCTGTCCTCTCCCGCGTCCCCGGCCCAGCACCCCCAACCCTGCTTATTGCTTCTCCGAAGAAGTAACATATGATACAATATATAAAAGTACCTATAGTATCATATCATATAATCTAATATGATATAATATGATGTAATATCATATCATATAACATAATATGTGAAAATATTATTATCTAATATGATATAACTTCAAATATGATATAATGTAATATGGTAGAATATGATACAATATACTAAAAAGATAATACACTTTTCTCTATAAGTGTATATATATAAGCAAATATAACTTAAAATAGTTTAATATAACATAGAATAATATAATACACGAAGTTATAAGAAGCCGAGAGGCCAAGAAGCCGAGAGGCCGAAAAGCCAAGAAGCCAAGGAAACCAAGAAACCAACAAGCCGTACAAGACAAGAAAGCTGTAAGAAGTCGAGTGGCCAATAAGCCCGGAAACCGAAAAACCAAGAAGCCAAGGAAAGAAGCCAAAACCTGGCCGAAAAGCCAAGGAACCGAAAGCCGAGAGACACCCAGGCCAAAAAAAAAAAAACTCCCAAAATAAATACGCCTCCATTTGCTTCGCCTTCCTGCTCACCGCATCAGAGAGATTCCGGAGGATCTCAAAAGGAATCGCGAATCCCAAAAGGGGCTCTTGTCAAGGGATTCAAGTTAAGTTACCATAGATCCCTATTATGGTAACTTAAGTTAAATTCCTTAACAAGAACCCAGAAAAGTGGTGCTGCCAGGCTCCCCCTTCTCGGGGCCTCCATGGCCAGGGGTCGCCAGGCCTTGCTCCACTCGGACCAGGTGCCGGCACTGAACCTCAAAGCCCGAACAAAACGCACGCCTAACAATGCAATATTAAACCGATGGAGACGACAGATACATCGATAGATAGATCGATGGATAGATAGACTTGGAAGGTCACATGCCTCTTTGGAAACCGTTGCTTGCTCAGCTGGGATCTCGGCTGCAACTGCTCCGCACTCCTCGACAGTGAAAGCGCAGCCTGCAAGCCAGACTTCAAGCAGAGAAGCCCCGGACAGAAAACTCGAAACCCCAGGCGCCCACGGCCCACGGCCTTCCAAGTCTCTCCCGGGATCTGCGCAGTCCCCGAGCAGGAGGCCAGGCTAAGAGCCGCCTGCGTCGTAATCCGCCAGGGCCCCCATCCGGATCGCACTTCCCGCCAGGGCCAGGGCCAGGGCCTGGCCGAGGCCAACAGCCTCACACAATCCAAGAACTCAGCAAAAAGCCTGGAACGCCTGTGGGCAGCTGGCAGGGTCGCTTCTGAGACTGAGATCGGAGCTGCGTATCTAAGCGCCATGGGCATGGCGGCCGGCACAAGAGACACGCAGCTACAGATGTGGGTGTCTGCGTGCTCGTATTTCTGACCTGCTTTTAGATGTGTCCACGGGTATGACTGCTCTCCACGATGCTTGCAGCAGCACAGCTCATGTTGACTACCGTCATCCCGAGCACCTTTGCAGGCGTCGCGCGAAATGCGATTACGCCTAAAAATTGTATGAACGGACTGACAAGTACGACTTTTGGCACGACAAGCTGCAGCTGATTGCAGCTGTGGCACTGCTAACCGACCGTACTTGCCATAACAATCATTCGTTCGCTGGATGAGCCTATGCCAAATCTGCAGCTCATGGCATGTGCAGTCCCTTCGTCTTGCAGCTAACGTCTTCACCGAAGCTTCGAGGAACGAAGAAAGAGCGTTCATTGCATGGCTCAGTCAAGCAACGTCAAGCATCAAGCCAGAATGCCAAGGGAATCCACATAACTGTCCTTTTCGCAAACAGATGCGTCGGCAGGCTTCGGCACGGCCGCACCGCAGCCGGCTTACAGCCGGCCTGGAAAAAGGTGCAAAGTGCGGCAGGTTCGCGTCGCACCAGCATGCCAATGCACTAGCCGCAGCGTTCAGGAGAGCGTGGCTCTCTGGTTCTTGCCATGCTTCCCGTCAGCTAGACTAGACCTACGATCACTCTGCGAAAGGTGTGCACTTGCCTGAACACACGGAAGCTAAATACCAGCTTGCAGAACAGTAAACCACAGATGCGCTGACAGGCTGACAGATGCATATATGTTCAGTCAACGAGCTTCTTGATGCCAAACTCAAAGGGAAAGCGGCTTATAGCTTCCGACATGTCCATGTGTCACAGTGCGGCTGGCTCAGCTGCGAATTCTCAGAAGCTGAAGATAAAGATCCTGTTGCAGGGGGTCTCGCCGGTAGCTCTTTGGTTTGAGGGCGTTTCGGCACATGGTTTCGACAAGTTCATCAACATGCTGATGTCGGGCGAATGGTATGTGTCTGCTGTGCAAGATGCGATGTTGGTAGCCTCTTCGCTTCGTCACAAGTCCCGCAACTGCAGCCAGCGGATGATCAGCGGCCTGGCAGATCTCCAGAGCCTGCCTGTTACTACCACGACAACGACTATGCCAGTCCTAATTTGCGGGACAAGACAACAACACCATACTGATAGTTCCATGCTCACAATCTACTAATTACGACCAGGACTACGATGGACTACGCCTACTGCTAACCAACAATAACAATGGCATGATGACGACGACGACGTATGCGACACCTCCACAGTTTTCATCGTGTTCAGTCGGTAAAAAATGAAACACCGGTCAAATCCCACTACGGTGCGTAATGCCAGAAATGATGTGTCAACATGGTATGTTCACTTCAAGACGACAACACTGACTAACACGTTCTTGACCGGCCTTTGGTGAGAAGGAAGTCTTGCGGAAATCATGGACACAAAAATGACCATGAAACCTGTTCAAAGCTTTGCTCCACAAAACTAATTTAAGCGCCAGAGGTCCTTGCCTGATCATTGCGCAAGGGCGATAATTCTGAGACACCCACTCACCGACGGCCTCGCCACCACCTCACCCCAACCTACCGCAACAACCCCAGTCATTCCGACCACCGAAGGAGCAAGAGTGAAGTAGCTCGGACAGCTGGAAGTCTGGTTTAGAAGAAGTACACCGCTGTGTGCCAGGCTAGAGACAGCCCATGATAAGACAAGGGTGCCGCAAACATCGAAACAAAGAGAGCGACACCAATACCGCCACGCCTGTGCTTATCCTCAGCCTCCGCCGAATGCTCGCGGCGCAGGATCCTCACATAGCAGGAGCAGCCATTACTAATGACGTAGAGCAACCCGGAGCCAAATTCACGAGGGTACGTGTAGTCTTTTGGAATGTGGAGTGCCAGGCGAAAAAACAGAGCATGGGAACGCAGATCTGAAGCTGAGACCTGTTGCTGCGTTGGTCCCTAGGCTCTAGATGAGGATTTCTTCATGGTGTCCTGCGGGCGCGCACTGGGCTGGAAGTTGAAGCCGTTGGCTTGCGACGGCTGCGTGGTGGGAAGGATCTGACAGCCATGGTGCTTCAACCCAAACTTGTGCAACGAACTTTGCCAATGAAAAGCGTCCCTCGCACATGTGGGGGCAGATGCTTATAAGAATCGGCACCTCCCCACGGTCGAAGATGCAAAAGGGTGCCATTCCAGGACGGTGCCTCTGCGACCCCGCGACGAAAGTATCCAATGAACGACTTTGGCTCGTCTGACTTCTTAGGCGGACTGAGGCATCGGCTTGTCGGTTGAGCCTATGTAGTTGTGGACGTAGCTCAAGCCTCAGTGACTCAGGAGCCCCAGAAGCGCGGACGAAATTACTCCAGGGTCCCGACCATCGATCTCCTGGACCTGCTCCAGAAGAGCGCTCAGACGAGATCAAACAGCCACACGCGCATACATGCGTGTATACGTACGTGTGAAGTCTTATATGTCCGTCCGTCAAACCGAACTGCAGGCATCCACAGGCCTGCGGGCCCGTGCACGCACGGCCTGCCAGAACTTAGGGTTGTGAGGACTGCAGGGAAAACTTAGGCTTGATTTGCTTTAGAGTCCAGTTCCACAGCAGACTCGAGTCCCGGTGCTGAGGCCCAAGCCGTAGACGTGGACATCCGATCCGATCGTTCGAATCTTGCACGCACACGAGGGACCCCCCACAAGCTGACTTGGGAGCTTAATCAACGTCCCACCTGCTCGTCCAGTCCTTCGCAGCCGATGTGGTCCCAAATGCCAGGGATTGTCCAATCCTCGCACAAAGCTTTGAAACCAGAGGCTCCCTTGAAGCCGTCCGTGTTCAACTGCCATTATTGTCAAGGGAGCCCTAGTCAAGAAGAAACACTTCGTGGAGCTCTGCTTGGACGAGATGGCGATGCTCTACACCGGATTTTCACCAACCTATGTGGTCCGTGCACATTTAAGTTGTCTACGATCCGCAGCTCCCTGACTTCACAGGCCCGGGCAAAAGACAGTTCTGGTCTGGTAAGGAAGTGCGTCCTGAGACCGTGCATACTTCTCCCCGAGGTTTGCGGCTTCGGCATGCAAACCCTCAATGCAGTGGTACGAATTTCTGCAGGACTGTAGGAGGCGGACATAGTCATCACCTGGGCCGGCTGGTCGCAGAATCCTGGAGGGAAATACAGGCCAGCAGCGGCACGGCAGGGCAGCTTGACTCCTTTGATTGAGGATAGCATCTCTGATGCAATGACGATGTGAAGATTAGGCGGCCATCTTTCGGCCTTCTGGCAAAGCCTTGCCAACTGTTTTGTGCCGGAAACTCCTACCTGCAGCTAGAACGAGCTACTTCTCGCAAAGGAATATTTCTCAAATCCAGTTCTCATCTTGTGGTAAGTTGAACTGTCTTCGAACCACACCGGACGTCACATGGCTCTGTCAATCGGCTGCGCTAGTAATAACAACTAGCTGCAGATAGTTGGGTATTCGATATATGATCATACATTATCCTATGCGATAGTATATGACAGCATAAGATGATGACACATAATTGCAAATTATCATATAATATATGATAACACATTACACATATGATTGCATAGCACAATGTTTATTAGCCCTGCGCTGCCCAGCCATGATCCGATCTGAGGTTTCGGCGCTCGAAGGCCGTCTTCGCCACAAGGGTAGCCCTGAGAGCCGCCTCGTTCATCCTCCAGGACTCCAATGATAAGAATAGTGATGTCATGAAAAATGACAATAATTACAGCAATAATAACAATAGTAAGAACAATAATCGTAATATTAAGAACAACATCAATAAGACTAATATTGATGAACTACCAATAATTCTAAGAGAAAGAATAAGAACAATAATGTGGATGCCCAAGGAGACGTCACCGGAGGCCCCCACCGTACTACACCCTTCGCTAACAGCCGGCTGCGCAGGCCATCCCACACCACTGTCCTCATGAAGAACTTCCAGGCGTCATCAGAGCCACAAGGAAAAGGCCACTGGATCCACTGATCGATGGTCACCTGCGCCGTCCAATCACGCACTTCTCTGCAGGTGACACAGATTCGACAAACGCATGATGCTGAGCCTTCGCATCCGCGTCCGTCGCTGATGCATGCTGCTGTCTCAATGCTTTGGAGATGAAATCTCTGGAGTACCTGGAACCGCAATGAATGACGAATGACATCCATTTGTGCCATCACATGTCCCTCACCATCAGAAGCCGTGAGGCGCAAACGTAGATGCGTAGATGTTCATCTCTGAAAAGCTGCTGACTGCAAATCTGTGCACAAGAACTTCTCCAACAAAGCAATGCTTGCAACACTAGGCTTGCCCAACCTGTACAGGTATAGTAGTACAGTACAGTGCTGATAGTACAGTGCGGACGCCATGAACACGCCACGAACTGCCTTCTGCATCTGGGCATAGCTTCCCGCTAGCTTGACTTGCAGCCTCCACCTGGTAGGTCTACCTGCAGGGTCTCCGGAGCTAGCAGCACTTGCGGCGCGACTGCTTGCCGCAGCCGGCCCCAGCCACATCTGTAGAGCGCGCCGTGTTCACATGTCTCTTCGCCCTCTAGCAGCGGGGCACCAGGACTGCATCGGTACGATGAACATGCCCGCGGCAACCTAACAACATGCTAGGAAACAGATCGACACAGACCGATCGCTCTCATTCTTGCCTCAGCGGGTGCGGTCTCGATGCCCAGCTCGTCACAAACCTGCAGCACCTGCCCCCCCAAATCCGAGAACTTCCCACATCCTCTGACGAAGGGAGAAGGGTGTGCTGGCAGTGCGGGCATCATGTTGTCCCCAAACCACTAGTGAAACAGTGTGTTCGACTGGAATATGGCAAGGCCGAAGGAATTGCAGACTTTGCAATTCGGACATTGAATTCAGGCACTGCTGTAGTTTCTATTGCAGCGTCCCTTAAAGCAGATTAGCAGAATTATGCTCCGCACTGTGCTGTTGCAGCGTGCAGTGGGTGGAGCCTCGAGGGCTGCTCAAAATAAGAGGCTGTGGCACGCCGGCACTCGTAGCCGACACTTACAACCACCTCCTGTACAGACTGTCTGGGCCACGATGTGGGCCACTGGCAGTAGCCACTGGGAACCAGAGAGTCTACAAAACCAAATCATTGACAAAATCGTCAGAGTTCTTTCTAAGCATCTGCCTAGCGAACGAATTAATAGCAGGGTCTCCAAATTGCAGGTCCGGTCGCCTGATCATGCTCGCTAGCTTGAGTTTTGAGAGACCCGGAGAGGCACAGCCCCACTTCATCTTGACCTCAAAGTCCTCAGACGCGTGGGGCTGCCCACCTGCGGCAGCTGGCAGTGCGAATCTCTCAGGTGGTGTTCTTCCCCCCTGACCCAATGGGACGAGTTGTTGTGGAGGCCCCCATGTTGCATGAGCAAAACAGGGGGGCATCGCCAAATCACTGATGGCACCACGGGAGCATGCAGGAGCACAGTTCCCCAGCAGCCTCACGGATTCTTCGGCTGCAGGAAACCTGGCACAGGAGGAGACCATTCGCTGGCTCTTCTGAAGTTGGACACTCCAGGGGCCAGAAGTGTGGCTGAGCATTGGGCGTTTCAGAAGTGAGAGACTGATTGGGGTCCTGCCTTTAAGCACCCCTGAAGGGGACTCCTGCTTTTTGTTTAGAAATCTGGTCTCTGCAGCAACTCAAGTCGCTCCTAGCCGGCGCAAGTAAGGATTATTGTTATCATTATTAGTCTTATAATGTCATTAATTACAGGGATTCTCACTTGCTTTATGCTTCTTACTAATAATATTCGTTGATCATTCTGTCTTGTTCTTCTTATATCGTCTTATTCTTCTGCTCAGTTTCGGATTCAGGACTTTACGCAAGAGCAAGGTCTCCACCGGCGTCTCGCCTGTGCCTCTCGACAACCCACGCTGCGAACTCAATTTCCCTGATCTGCCTGGAGTCCGCTTGTCCTCGAGGCCTAAGCAGCCAGCGACGACAGGCAATATGAGGCGTACGAACATCTAATTTTGCTATCGTAATGTTCTTGCCGATAGTCTGATTGGCATCAACGTCCTCCTCCTCCTCCTCCTGCTCCTGCTCCTGACACAGCAATTTTGCCTGGCCGCGAACCCTCTGCAGCAGCAACCAGATTGACATTGCGAGCCGAGATGAAGAGCAGGGTTGCACTGTCATCTTGTCATTGGTTCTCAGTGTAGATACTTGAGCCTGTCATCCGAGCGGCAACGGCAGCTCGGAAAGTCCTCCGGCAGAGCATCCTGGCATCATCCAGAACGGATGATTGAGTATCCACGTGCACCCACCCCGGCAGGCATGTTCAGCTAAGCACCACTTCTTTTTCACATTGTATTGACACTGTTCCAGGTCTCCACTACGAACTTGCCTCTGGCGATTACAAGAGGAACAGTAAATCTCTCATGACAGCCCATCAGGGAATTGCGCTCCCTTTCGAAACTCAATCAAAAGCTCTTTGCAGGCTTCGATCATCTCTCTCTGAATGGCCTTGACTTGAGCAGGATGAGGTGCCGGCAGCGGCAGCTTTGGGAGCTGCGCGATTTGCCCATCTGGCAGCGGCCACGGCTCACGACAATGTAGAACCAAAGTTGCTGCTTCTGGTGGCATGTACTTTTCGTTAACAAGACTATCAAGGACTGGAAGACTAGCAAGACGAATCAGCAACATGAGCACTATGCCACACTGCGCACAAAGCAACAACAGTGTCCGCAGTGGACTGAGGTGCACACCGACTGAAGCCTTACTCGGCATCACAGAGGCAATGACCGGCTCGAAGATCGGCCCCTCAAGAAGTAAAGGGTTTTGGGTGAGGGTAGGATGGTTTAGCGTTTAGGGTTAGCGTTTCTGTTATCGTCTGACGAGGCTCCTCAGATTCTGAGCCCGAGGCGTACATGGACTTGACGCGATCTTCAAAGACGCCATACACTCCATGCTCTTCCATGTAGGTGCCTGGACGGTGCAGTTCTTAGGGGATGAGAAGCTCAGAAAACTAGGTGCTAACAAGATGCGAAGGAGATGTCCGGTTCCGCCAAGCATGGCTACGACCTTGCAGGAACTCACAGGAAGTTCCGACGGGGCAGAGTGAATTCATCTCATCTGGCATACAAGGTTGCACCAGCAAAAAGTAGTGTGTGCGCAGCATGCTCCTCTACAATCCTCGCTGAAACACGCCCTTGAAAAAAGGGTCCGATGAGCTCGCGGCGGTCGTAGCTTTGGCATCCCAGGTCGCCATGGGTGCGACCTTGCGTGCTGCTTTTGACCGGACCCTTGGGTCTTCCACGTTTTGCATTGACCTTGTTCTCTTCAGTGTATGCGACTGTACACCGAACGTGCAAGCATTGAAAAACATTGGCGACGAGCTGGAGAATATGGGCATGCATGATCTCTTTATGCATGTTGGGACCGGATATCACGCGTGCCTGTGACCTAGCGTCCACTCCATATGTAACGCACTGTGCATACCCGTGTAAGTTTGAATGGCCAGAAGGGTGTATGTGCGCGCACCGGTGTATATGTAATGCATATGTGTATGCAGACATGCCTATAGCTATTATATATATATACATACATACATACATATGTACATATGTACATATATATATATACATATATATACGTGTATATATATGTGTGTGTGTGCATGTATGGTACCATGTATGCCTGGCTGCGTGCTCTTCACAACACCCACACCACGAAAGACAGAACATGCACAAGGGACCAAAGAGCTTGATTATATTAACTTACTGCACCAGTTACAAGTTCCTCCCCAAAGTAGCTATACACACACACACACACAAAGAGACCCCCCGCATCTAGCTAGCTACCTACCGACGTATGCATCTCGAAATGCAGCTGTTAACGCATGAGGCTTTCGGGGAACCGAGGCCGCTGCTGCCTTGCCAGTGTTGGTGAAGGACTCAATGCTGCCAACAGGTGTTTGCACCCGCGGCATGGCCAGCATGTGGTTGTACCTCCGCTGTTGGGGCCACTGAGTACGTCCTTGTGATGTCATCTCCGGAATGTGTTTTTTCGGCACTACCGCTAACTCGCGCAGCTTGAGCTGTGGTGACGGTTGGAAGCATTGCTACAAAGTGCGATAGGACTGTCATGACAGCAGCTATTGATGTTACTTACTGTATACCATTGTCTCAGGGGGTGAGGCCGAAGTGTTGAAGCTGGCGCACCACGCAAGTCCAGCGGCTGAATCCTCGGCTGGATGCGACTGAAAAGGCGACCTTCCTTGTTGGGGCACACAAAATATCAGGAGTACAAATCTCCCGCATCGCTGCGAGTACAGCTGAGCAAAAATATTTGCTGTTGTCCGCAAACTGTTTTGGGCAAGCGCCTAGCCGCGCGGCACTCTCTTGGGCTCCCACCACCAAGATCGAAGGGAAAGCAGCGTAGGGGGTAAGGACCGTCTCCTCGGATCAGGAGCTCAGGAGCTCACCTTGTGAGCCACGGAAGATTCGCGATTCAGCCGGGCGCCCGGCTGTAAAAATTGGCTGCTCCGCTAGCGCCTGTGACTTGCAGAGTGTGACTGAAAGCAGGCTGCATCCAAGGCTGGCCTGGCCTGTATGCCCACGGCACTGCAGTAAGGATGGGCATCGCACTGCACACCTCCAACATGCATCTTTGAAGGCTGCAACGGCTTCGTTGACCGTTCTCCACAATCTAGCTTCGTCGGCCCTTTCTGCTGTCCAAAGGCCATGGGGCGCGTTCACCGAAGCCATCAAGCCAGGCCTCGAAACACTACCCGGAGTCGAGGCCAGCACCCGTGAGATAGAAGCTTCTGACCTGTTGCCGGAAGTCGCTGAGATGACGGCAGCTGCTGCTGCAATGAATTCTCCAAGCGTGCGAACTCACCGTTCGTGAAAAGGTGCCTGACCTAAGCGTCCGGAGTTCACCTCACAGGACCTCAAAGGGTCTCTCGGCGGAGCCGGGCGGCAGACCAGTGGGATGTCCATGTAAGGAAGCTGTAAGGTCTTCCACTGTTCATGCGCTGAGAACCTGTCTGCACTTGCGATGCGGTGAGCAATGGACACTTGCAGAAAGGACATCTAGATTTCAGCTCTTCCAAGTAAGAGCAGTTGGGAAAGCTGCGCACGATACGAAAGACAGCTCGGGAGCAGGCCAAAATCCTTTCTGCAGAACCATCTTCGACTTGTCGGCAGCTGTATGAACAACAGGCTCCACCTCATTCTGGAGACATCACCGGGAACGCACACGCACCGCCGTGCTAAGCAAAGGGCGTGTTCTGCTTTTATCTTCCACATCAGCTTCTTCTCCTCCTGCACGAACAACGACAACAACACCACCACCCGGAAAAACTACAACAACAGAAAAAAGACAAACAAAAGCACAAGCAACAGCAACAACAGCAAAAAAAAGCAGCAACAGCGGCAAAAGCGACAGCAACGCTGCTGCTGGTCCCACAGCTCCTCACCATTGTTTGGGTACTTGCTCCAATTGCCGAAGATGTCCATGAAGATGACAACCCTGACACGCAGCTTGCGGTGACGGCAAGATCTGCTTCAGACAAGCTCAGATCTTCAATCTTGAACGTCTGAGGGAGCCACATCTCCCCTTCGAAAGCATCCCAAAGAACCTGAGCGCAAGTGCCAGGTCTTCTCCAACAAATCGCGATGCCAGTAAACGCACCAGCGACCAGCACTGGCAACAGCGAACAGAAACACCTTCAGAGACTTTCTCATTCTTGGTGCCTCGTCTCCGCTCATTCGTTGCCCTATTCTGAACAAGTCGGCAGCAGTTTACGACACTGACCAGCACTGTTACTTCCTTGCCAGACCTGTAAAAGAGTGTGTGCGAGCCATTCTCCACTGCTGTGCTGGCAGTACTGTCGGTGCACAGCTCGGGCAGCCACCATGTGGTTCTGGTTGTGAGCATTGGAGGCATTCCTTGCAACCTGAAAATGCAGCAAGAGATCGAGAAAGGACATATACGGACTGCATGAGCTACAAAATCACCAAGCAGCTCGCCGACAAAGACGGGCGGTGTTTCAAGTGTTGCACGAAGTCACTAAGACGCATGCGTCAACGGTGATGTTGTCAAGCTGAGAAATCATGCGCACCTCCAGTGACATCATTTAAACTTCACACACTCATGCTGCGTGAAGAAGACCTACCCGACAGCAAAAATGAGCACAAGCGGTGAAAGATGGCAACCATGCGTGCGAGCACTAGTCAGTGCGTCATACCAACAATGACAACACACTGCAACGACGCTCATCACGGAGAAATGCAGCAGATACCTTGAGGCCCTGACCAGACCGGCTCCGTCGTAGAACAGGTTAACAACCGACGCCTGGCATGTTGGTCCGAATGCCTTGGACAGAAATTCACCGAAACCCATAACTTACCCACATGCCTGCCATCACTCTAAACTGCCAAGGCTCGAAGCCTCTTCCGACCTTCTTGCGGCCCGTCCCTCTCCACCTTCATGCGCTCCAGGCGGCCGTTCCAGCGCCGGGCCATCTGGGCAAAGCGGCCTCAAATGCAGAGCTTCGATTTTGCCGGGAGCTGACGCACAAAGATGTAGCTTCGATGCGCTGGACGTTGCATGACTCTGCTCAAGAACGCATCGCGCCATCGCGCCCAGACAAAAACAAGAACATCGGCTGGTGAGCGCTTGCTCTGATTCTGCAAACTGCTCTTGGTGCACGGCCGGAGCTGCCTTCCTGTGCCGCTCGGCGTTCCAAGACATGCACCTTGCGCTACATACCGAAAGCACGAACCTTGTGATTCCGAAACCCCATCTGCTGCCAGGAACAGTGAAAGGGGCAGGTGGCAGTCACATAATTCGACTAGCAGACGACACCAGAGCAGTGGATGACGTCAGTTCAGCTGATTAGGCTGATTGCAGCCAGCCTACAAGAGCTTCCAACCGGATTCTCCGAAATCTGCTGCTACTGCTCCCTCGAATCTGGCAATCGATCCGGCAGTGAGCATCAGACCACCGAGGCAACGCCAAATGCAAGCTGGCCGTTGTCCAGACCTGGCAGGCCTCATTGCCAGTTTGGATGCGCACCACATCGGGATGATACTTTTCGAGCTTCAGTCCGTATGGAAGGCGATCGCCTGAAAGCCCTGAAATCCGCTAGCACCTCTCCCCGAGGGGCCAGGGCCAGGGCTTGAGCTTACAGTAACGCTTTGAGAAACCTTGGCTCGTGGCTCCTCTCCCAGCCAGGCAAGGGCATCATCCTGCTGGTTCCAGGGTCCGTGGTGCCTCATCTAGGCTACGAGAAGAGGGCAAAGGGAGAAGAAAATGAGAGAGCAAAGTCACGCAATCCCAGATCCCGGGATATAAGTTTAGAAGTAGTGGTACTGGAAGTGGAGGTCGCAGTAGTCGTAGTGGTACTAGTAGTGGTATTGGTGGTAGCAGCAGCAGCAGCAGAGTACTAGTACTCGTACTAGTACTAGTACTAGCAAAGGAGCAGAAATCTGAACCACATTATCATTCGTCCTGATGGGTATGATAAACGAGCACCACGGCTAGTTACTTCAAGCGTGCGCGTGTGTTTGCGCGTGCTGGTTTTTATCCCGTCAGCCGACCAACCAAAAGACTGAAAAATGAAACTGTGTAAAGAAAAATCACGACAATAAGCTCTGAACAACAGTGCAGAATCAGACCATAATTAGTAATGCATCCACTATATGTGCACCTTAGCCCGCGGCTCTTGCAGATCCCCGCATCATTGATGCCACGAGAGCAGAACCTGCAGGGCTCAAAGGCAAGCCCCGCTAAACCCGACCTCAAAACTGGAATAGAACCTTTAGATTTCAGGAGATGGTATCGTGAGGAGCAGAAGAAGGAACTGCCAGGTCATGTACGCTCATACTAAGATTCATAACACGCAATGGTCGCGATGCTGCATTGCAAACCTCTGAGATCCGGGCCAGGGAATGTAGCCCCCGAAACCCGGGAAGCGAGCATCGAAGTCCTCCATGCTGCTGACCTGAAGGACTGAGGACTTCGGAGATCTCCCTCCTACAAGGGTTGCTATAAAGGCGACTATTGTAGTAGGGTTACTATAGCAGGCTTACTATAACGGCATAATGGCATGGCAGAGCCTTCTTCTCCAGGATGTCGAGCGCCTGAGCTACGGAGGGGGCTCTCTGTCGTTCTCCCGAGTGGAGTCTCAGGGGAGCCTAGCCTCGTCAGTGCTGTAGAGCAGCGGAAGTGCCGTGGCGATCCTTGGTGCATCTTGACTTGGTAGGAGACTTTCAGCCGAAGCGAGTTGCTGGGGTGACAGATCAGTCAGTGAAGAAGAAGAAAGCTGCCGCTTTTTAAAGGGGTGTCGAGTGGAAAATCGCACATGGGGCGCAGCCCGGGGCTAGCCAGTGCGCGAAACGCCTGTTGCACATGCAACATCATCGTCCTAGCTAAGAGTAAAACTGCTCATCGCATCTTGACGCCTTGCTTCTGGAAGAGCGCCTGCCCTCCGAAAGAGGAGAAGCCCATCTCCATGGCATTCCATTCGGTGGACTTCTTCACAAACATCCTCAACAAAGTCGTCTTCCGCTTCATCTCCTCTGGCGTGTAGGCCAGATCAGGCACCCAGCAGGCTTTGAGCCCATAAGGTACGGCTGTCTGCAGCGGGAACTGACACACAGGCCCTTGCGAGATGGACTTTGCATCGAAAATGAGGACTGAGCTCTTGTCCTCCTGGCCATCGAAGCTCACAGAAATCAGGTAACCATCCTCCTCCCCATCGAGTCCTTCCTTCGGAACGAACAGGGGCTCCCCAAAGAACTCGGAAGCTCCTCCTAGCCACTCATCAATCTCACCGCTCTCCACGTCGATCTTGGCAATCCCACCATATGGACCCACATCGCTGTGAGCCACGGCAGCGAAGACAAACCTGTGCTTCTTGCCGTTGTAGGCTGGGTTGACGCTGGTGAAGCCCAGATGCCGATCGCAAAGACTCCGCTTCGTGAAGGTCTTGGAGCTCAAATCCACCTTGGGGCAGCAGCAGTAGCAGATACTTGTAGCAAGTGACGGCACGGTAAATCTTCACACATGTAATATGAAACTGTTGTTGGATCCTCCGGCGCCACCTCGTAGCGCACAAGGGAGCGTTTGGGAGCCTGGGTTGGATCCTGGACCTCCCAGCGTGGGCCAGCATCGACTTTGCCCAGGTCCCATCGTTCGGCTGCCACCAGGTCGACGACGACGCGCCCGCCGTCCTTCGGGCGTGACGGATTGTGCAGGCCGTACTGCGCCCACTGACATGGCACAGGTGGTTCTGTCGAGTTCACTGGCCATGCATCCATCAACGGGCAACGCAGGAATGCAAGATGGATGATCGGAGAGATCGGGACATACTTCATCATACTGTGCGGTCCAGAGGGCAGAAATTAATCAGAGTAACCCAGCATCTAAGATCCTACCGACGCGTGCTTGGCCAAGAGCCTTGGACACTACAGCCAGGCACAGGCCGCAGTAAGCAAAGTGAAAACACACAAGGAGGACGAGGAGGAGGAGGAGGAGGTCGAGGAGGAGGAGGAGGCCCCTGACCGCGACCACAACAACAACAGCAGCAGCAGCCGCAGCTGCAGCCACAGCCGCAGCCACAGCAACAGCAACAGCAGCAGCAGCAGCACCAGCAACATGAATATCACTAGCATTCGACAAGAGCGTCCGCCTTGACAGATAGCTGTTTTTTCAAAACTCATCGCGATCCGCACACATCATGGGGCAACCGAATCCGAGGCAGGATGCTCAGCATCATCTGCTTATGCTAAGGAACACAATGGGATCTTTCGGAATCAACAACAACATTATTACCATCATCATCACCATGATCAACAACAAAACCATCATCATCACCTTCGCATCATCATCGTCATCATCGTCATCATCATCAGCATCATACGCGTATCATGGCAAGATCACAGCGTCCTCAAAGGCATTGGCGAACTCCTCGCAAACGAGGGAATCTACGGGCACCGTGACCTCTTGCTCATCGCGGCGAAGTCGGGTGGCGAAGATGAGCTCTGCAGTACCCGAGGGGTCGAACTCAAGGACCTCTGCGAAGGTATTGCCGAAGGCCGCCCCAAGGCCATCCGCCTTCAGCGGGGGCTTGGCCAGAACGAGCCACTTGGGGGTAATCGCAAAGTCGGCGAAGCGTGTGAAGCCGCCGACGGAGAACTCCCGGGGCTTCGGATACCGGGGTCTCCAGGCGCCAGGGGCGAACTCCAGGTATTTCACCGTTGTCGAACCCAGCGAAGGGGCCTGGTCGATGAAGCTAAGACAGCCCTCCGTACCACAAACTTTGGGGCATGAGCCAAAGCCTGTCTCGCTGTCCAAGGCCCCATCCAGATTCCAGGAGCCCTCGTCCTCGTTCCCGAGCACCGTGCCCAAACAGGCCGGGTCGATCTGGAAGGGCTTCTTACTCCCGGCCGTCCCAATGGCAAGGAGCTGGTCTTCCCAGAAAGCCATGCCTGCGTTTGCCGTGTGCTTCGGAAAGCCCTTGCGGGCATCCAAGGCGCTGCCCCCCTCACCCGGGGGGGTTCCGTAGAAGCCCTTGGCGAAGATGCGCTTCGCGAACTTGTCTCTGAGAAGTCCCTGGGTCTGCACGAGACGATGTCGGACGCACACCTGACCATCTTTGAAGCTTATGGCCAGAATGAACCCATCACCGTCCAGCTCGTGTGCCACCTGGCTGTCCCCTTCCTTGAACTTGCCAGGCCCATTCCGGAAGTAAGTGCCGGAAAGATCTGCGGGAATGCCCTCAACGTCCATAAAGTAATATCCAACTTCTAGCTCGTCGGCTTCTCGAAACCCTCGCCTCCATGCATCAGCGGCTGCCGCCCGCACTGCGACGGCTCTGCCCCTGGAAGCACGGACGACACCTTGAAGTCAGGACAAGAAGAAAACGAAGAATCGAATCGTGTAGAATGAATGCAGATTGTTGAACCACTCTCCGCTCACAAGCTGGGGGCTTACAGCCTTACAGCTGAGGACCTGGCCAGCTTTCCTGCGGTGGAGGGCTGCCAGAGCCAGAACAGCGGAGGCTCCGAAGGATGAAGATTCCCAACCCCGACTCTGACCGCCCCGAACACTTGAGGGGGCAGCTTTTTGAGCTTCCCTCGGCGCAGGCTTGGAAAGCACTGCCGGCTGGAGGAAGCATGGCGAGCCCACCTCCATGACCGCAAGTTGACGGGGGCCCTCTGCCCCCTCCTTGTGCCCAACGCTGCAGAAGCGTTTTTTACATGTGCGATACTTGCAACATAGGCAGTCAGCTCACAGGGAGAAGGATGGACATCCTGGCCCGTGGTATCCCTGGTCTCCACACCCATGATCGCAGCGTGGAGCTGAGAGCGAGACTCGGTGGGCACATCCTGCCATCGAATGCCAGGTTAGCATGAATCAAGCTGCCGTCAATCCAACATATTCTGAACTAATGTGCAGTAAGCTTTGTGGTGCGCAGTCGTACATACTGTAGTACATGGCAGCAGACTCATACCATCTTCATGCAGCGATCACGTAACTGAAGCTTCAAGCTCGCCGTCTCTCTCTGGTTTTGCCTCTTCTTCCACACAGCCAGGACAGGTCTTGGCTCTCTCTCTCTCTCTACAAGCGGGTAGTTCTCTCTTCTTCTTCCACACAGCCAACAGGGAAAGCAGCCAGCAGCTTCTTTCCCCAGGCTTGAGGGCACCCCACCCCACCCCCCCCGCGGGAGCAGCCCGTCTGTTGGAGGGATGCACGGTTTCACGTGCAAAAGAACTCTGGCACTCCACTGGCGGAACTTTTGAACTGTGTACCCCTTAAGCGTCTGAAATAGTTCTCTCTCTCTCTCTCCCTCTTTCCGTCAAAGTGTTGCGTCTAACTCCCGCCTCGATGGGCTGGAGGGCCAAGGCAAGGAGGCTCAGGTGCAGAGCCCTGGGCGTGCTCAAGAATTTCAGGGTGGGCTCCTAGGGGCTTCGGGCGGAGTTTAGGGCAGCCAAGCCCAACCCAGAACGAGCTCGGAGGTTGGCTTAGGCAACGGTCGCATCAAGGCTGGGAACAGGACTCTTTGGATGGTGCCGAGAATGTTCGAAGAGTTCCGTGCCTCATGGGGGAGGGAAGGGAGCAGGTTGCGCAGCCTCTGACAATCTTAGTGATGCAAGCACCACGGCCAATGGAGTGCAGCAAGGATCCTTTTTCTGTGATCCGTTGCCGTGTGGTCCACTCGAACAAAGGCACAAAGGCATCCAGTCGCATCTCATTTGCTTCGCTCTCCCATGCTTTGACCTAGGTGCAGACACAAAGCCAGCTGTGACGTTATCGGCTTCAACAGGTCTTGCTGTGGCCAAGATACCTTCGGAGGTTCCTGCCTTTGAGCATCCTACGCTTGGTGATTCCATTCGCCAGGCCCTCCTGTAGAAGCTGATCAAAGGAAAAGTCAGCATGCTAACAAGGACATCTTCTATGTGTGCACATATGTATATGCTGCTTACTGACTTGTACAAGCCTTATGCTGTAAGGAACAGGTGGGATTGCGCATGGCTGAACTCAGCCGTAGGCAGGGCAAGCCTCAACCGTTCTCGTTGGTGCCAGAAAGTATCCCGCGCCGACGGAAGTTATCGACTCAAGTCACAAGCTCCTCTAGTCGTCATCCGCAGCAGCCGTAACATCAGCTGTCCTTAGGTTGAAGAGTTGCGGGCTTTTTAGTTGAGGGGACTTCAGGACAAAGGCCAGGGGTCCAGGGGAAAGAGACTAAACCTAATGAACAGAAAAACTGCGCACGGCCAAATTTCGAAGTGGACCGGCATTCTTCCAAAACATGCGAAGGCCGTAAGACCTTCAACCGGATTCCGCAACTCGATGTTCCACATCCGAAAAGCTTTAAGCTGGATGAATTTTCCTCTCGTCCACGGTTAAGCAACCCGCGGGCTCCGCACATTTGCTCTGCCAACCCTGTGCCAGCCAAAGAGCAAGGTGTTCACGGCATCTTCGGCTTCCGGGCGCACCATCTCCACACCCATGTCGTCGCCTCGGTAGCTGCTAGCTTCTCTCTATGCGTTCTCCTGGCTCCACTCTGTGTCTCTCTTCGGGGCATCCGTCTGGATTTTCAGGTGAGTTCATCTAATTCTCTGAGTTATCCTTCTTCCTCCTATTCATCTTCGCTCGCTCGCATCTGGGTGGCCGCCATCCCCGTGAAGCTCCATCCTGGGCATTGGCTCGGGGAGGGTTTACAGATCAAGGCTCGTGCAAAGATCTAATGCTAGGCAGAGCAGACGGGCAGGCAAGCTGCAGCTTGGTGATGTCGAACTTTGGCTTCTTCAGAATCTTCACCTTGGCATGGGCCCGGCGCAACAAAACCCAAACAGCATGTGCAAGACGGGCTCATACTGATTTCGGCAGGCATCGCTGGCTCGGAAAAAGCGTTCCAAACAAGCTGAAAGAACAAGAATGCCCAGGCCTTTCGGATGAGGCAGTCCTGGACAATGCAAAAGACACATGCCCGGCCTGAGACCGACCCCAAACTCCACCACGAACTCTGAAGCCCACATGACACGCAAACACGGGCATCAAGAGGGCAACCAATCCCTCAAAAACCCTGAGTCACGGGACACGGCGGCTCCTTCAGAGGGAAGATCCCCTGGGCCTGCTTTTCGATCTCCTGGAGTTCCACGCCATAGAAATCGGCAATACCAGCAAAAAGACACAACTGGGAAAAAAGTCGCAACAACAACGACAGCAGCACCGATGAAGGAGAAAGAAGGAAAGAAGTAATCAAAAATATGCAAAACTGATGGAAAGCGAACAATACCGCTGGTATGCTTGGCTGCTTAGCAAAGCTCATGAGCAAAAAGAGTCTGCGGATGGCGTTGCTCCTTGCCGATGGACTCTGGAATCAGCTTCTTGACCAACTCACGCAGCTGCACCTGGAGTTTGAATCAGAAGAATCCCTCTTTCAGCCTAGCTTTCGGTGGCGCTTAAGGCTCGGCTCTTGGGGATCTCAGCAAAGGATGTCCCGTCCCGTCCGGAGCGGATCAGAGGCCCCGGCCTTGCTGGCCTCCTGCATCGCTTGGGGACTTGGGGCAACGGCTACGTCTGGGGTCCGGCGGGGCAGGAGGATAGGAGGAGGAGGAGGATGCCCCCGAATTATGAAGAAGATTGGCATATTCCGAATCTTCATTGCTACGAAACGCACCACGGCGTAGACTCGTAGACACTGGATGCGCTTTCCTGCGTCATGATCTCGGTCATCTTCTTGCGGATCTTTCGGATCTGCGCAGACCTCGCATTGAGACCCCATGGCCCTGCCCGAACTGGACTCAAAAAGCTGCAGCTCCGTCACCTACACCTTGCAGCTGAGCCACTGGGCATAACAGTTGGCCTTCACCTGATCCTGACGGCGCTTGGTGAAGGCAATGCAGAACATGCGAACCACGTAGTTGTCCGTGGTCTTCACATCCACATGTGCTTCGATGAGCGTCTGCCACCTCTCCAGCAGGCTGCATAGACAACCACGGCGACATTCTATTCTGTTGCAGTCACAAAAAGACACAGCCGGGTCGCTTCTTGATCAGAGAGCAAATCTTGTCCCTGGTCAAGGTCATTCCATGGAAGTCGGTAAGGCAGCTACGTCCCTGCACCTGCCAGGCTGCCAGGCTGCCAGGCTCAGCTTCTTCAACTCGAATGGCTTCAACTCTTTACTCTTTATCCAAGAGGTGACAGTCTAGTCTAAACTCTAGACCTGTTTGGAGTGTCTTCAAGAAAAGGAACCTATTGGAGTGTCTTTAAAAGAAAGGATGAGCTTGTCGCATGCCGAAATCAAACACATCCGTCAGCATGTGCTGCCTCCTCGATGCAGAGGCGGATCTTCTTGGAAGCCTGATCCTCATCGTTGTTCAAGTCTGCAAGGTTCACCTGCTGCGGAGCAGATTGGACCATGTAAGGATTCGTGCTGCATTCTCATGCTCGAGTTCTGCAGCAGTGGTTTCCCGGCAGACACCGGATCCTCGACATCCAACCCAGACATAAAGAAAGGCTTCCAAGCTTTTTAACACCCATCGTCTCCGGAGTCGACCTCCAGGACTCGACCCTTCAGCTCCTCGGTGGCGATCTTCGTTCCCTGGGTTCCTGGGATCTGCCGAGGAAGTCCGAAAGGCAACAAGTTCGGATTCAGATGGAAAAGAAGGGCTTTTTTTTGGAACGCCTTTTTCCTCCTAGCAGTTAAGGTCGGCGGAATCCACGCTTTGTGGAAGGCTAGAAAACAGGCCCCGTTTCACACCAAGGCCACCCTCTGCGATCCGTATCATTGTGGACAGCACACATCTCTACCTTCTGCCCCTGCTGCTTCTTGACGGAAAAGAAGGGCTTAGTGCTTAGGGTCTGCTTTCTCGAGTCGAGACAATCGGGATATTTACATCGAGCATCCTAACACCTGCAGCCAGGCGACGGCTGACCAGGGTCTTGCCGCACTGACGCACGGAGAACATGCCTTGTGCCAACCACTGGCGTTGGAGATGTCTGTGGAATTCTGAAAGAATTGTATAGCATCGTAGTACTTTGCTCTACTCTCACTGTGCTTTCGCAGCATCCGATCATCCCTTATTGAATAATTGTGTTCCTGGAGGGTGAAGGACCAGACCCGCACACACACTCCAAGGGACCCTCACCAGGGCGCCTCCTATCCACGAGGCATGCGTGATTCCAAAAACTCCGGCAAGGTTCCAGTCTTGTCTCGGGCGTCCATGTATACATATCCCAAAAACGCGTACGCACGCAAGTCTTCAATGCAGGCCAAGGGGCTGGGAGCCTTGATGTCGTACCATTCCTTTCGAAGGAAGGGGTCGCCGGCCTTCTTCTTGCCGCCCTTTTTGCCGCCCTTGGTGAGGCGCTTGTTCTTTCCGACGGCCATGGCAAACTCGAGCGCTTGCTCTCACTGGCGTCTCGATTTCTCCTGTGTGGACCACAATGGCTCCTGGAAGGTACAAAGAGGCTTCCTGCAAAGGCACCGGGTGGGGGACAAAGGCAAGCAGCAATTGCGCACCACTCCAACATGCGGCAAGTCTGGCATTCTGAGCCCCGGCTGGACATCACCGGTGTTGTAGTCCAGGCCAACCCTCAGAGTCACAAGGCTCCACAAAAGGGATAGTACCATGCAAGGCCCTCCAGGTCCCGGGCCCATCGTAGGTCATGCCAGTGTCTGGATCGAAGGCCACCGCTGCCCCCTGACAGGACTGGCAGCTGCTGGGGTGGGGCCGATCCACGGCTCTTGGGAAATGCAACTTAGGGTTTAGGGGTTTAGGGTTTAGGGATCTGGCTTTATCCAGTGGCAGCTGAGGCTGTCGCTCCAAGGAAGCGGCTCTCCACATACATAACGTTCTGAGCATGCAAGCAATGTAGACAGCTAACTCCATGGATGGACCTTCAACATGCCTTCAATGTCCGTGTGCTGAGCAGAAGGCGGCTAAGAAATCTGCCCGGGTCTGCGGATTGTACCAGTCCACATCTCAGAGGCAGAGGGACATGCCGAAGCTGGCCACTAGCAACTTCTGAAGCAGAGGAGATTTGCCCGCGGTGGGATTTGACGCTTCCCAGGCTTGACAGCATTCGACGTATGATTCGGAATCTTCCACTCCCGACATCCAGCACTCGTGCTTTGCAACCTGCTCAGGCACAGCAATCCAACAGCGCCTTCGAATTCCTTCGCGAAGCGGCAGCATCCACTGCTGGCAAGTTGCGGTGCACTCCTGCCAATACGAAAGCAGTCTGCACCCTTCGTTTCCAACTGCTGAACAGATGCTCTTGAACTTTCCTAAAGCCCCACTTGCAACTTGGCCGTATATGCTTCCCAAAACTGCGAACTGATCTGGGTCCTGGGTCAGAACAATTTTAAGGATGTGATGTAGCAGGCGCACACACACACACTCCAAATTCTACAGCCTGTCGGCGAAATGCAGGGGTGGAAACGCACCCGAAAGAAGATCATTGTGAGGCGAACAGGGTACATCGGGTACGTGATGGTGCTTGAAGCCTGCGCTTACACTTGCAACACGCAAAATCCAGCAATCAAACACATAATCCTCCCGCACGATATATCACGAGGCTTCCTGCACACACCGCGAAAGCATCTGAGAGACTGACGTCTCCGACAGGCGCCGCGGGTCGGTGTCAGGGAAACCTCGGAGAAGCTCTAACGTCTAGAAATATTTGCAACCGTGAGCACAGTGGGATCTGCGGCAATCCAGGTCAAATAATGTCAAATATCCCTGCATATCCCTGCTTTGTCTCCCCGGCCCCTACGCGAACATGAGAAGTCTGCGAACCTGCTGCGTAGTGGACCCAAGTTGCATCACTGGCGCTCGGTATCCGACTGTTCGTGAACGCGAAGACCACGCCCATCATGACTAGAACCTTACAAGCCAGAACGGTCAGATAGGGCTGTCGAAAGTCTCACGAAGCCAGAGCTGCAGGTTGCAGGATCGAGTCTCTCGCGACGCGGTGCGACATTGCTGACTAGAAAACACCGAGGGCTGTGCTAGCGGGCTTCCTGCCGTGCTTTCATTTGGGGGTCATCAACAGCATCGTCGAATGTTCATGCGGAGAAGACAAGGTGTTGTGGTGCTAACAGTACAGCAGACTCGGGAGATACAAGTCACGAACGAAGCTCCTTCACAAAAATCCTGACGCAATTCCTACTGTGAGCACGCGCAGTGGGAGAGCGCACCGATGTAACAGGCCATTGGCCCTGGCCCGCTCTTTGTCTCAGCGCCGGCAGACCTGAAGATCAGCTTGACAGCCAGGCTCAGAATAGTTCTTTTGGGGGGTTCACGCAAGCCACGCAGCCGTCTGGCCCAGACAAGCAAAAATGCGACGGTTGCAACCCTCGCAAGCGAAGTGCTGACAGCCTCTGTGCGGGAGGCTCAGCAATACGGCCCGCATTGCTGACCTCGACTCTTCATCCGTACCCCTTCTGTCTCCGCAGTGAGAGCAGGGCTGCAGACCCGTGCATTGGGACCAAGAGCTCGAGCAAGTAAATACGATTCTGGCTACCACAAGTACTGCCCAGGATCTGCGAGCCTCCAAAAGAGCCGGACCTCGGTCAAGCGACGTGTCTTGCTCACGGCAAGCTCGAGCACGCTCTACCACCACCAACTACGATGACAGCAAAAAGCAGCAGCAAGCGGGGCCCCCACAAGCTCCTCCGAGCGCCATTGCAGGACACAAAAGGAGATCGAACAACTGCCCCTTAGCAGTACCTCTGTCACAGAGTTTCGCAGAAAGGCGACTTGGTTTTGAGTACTTTCCATGGCTCTTCTTGGAGTGGCTGGAGATGCTCACGCGGTAGCAGTAGTAATACTAGATAGTAGTAACAATAAGACTCAATAAGAATAATGATGATAGTAAGTGTATCTGCGAGACTCTGCTTCAAGGCTCGGAGCGCAGACGCCCTGTACAAAATCCTTTGAGCCAAGAGCCCAGGCCGAACGACGACACACAAATCAGAAGGAGGCTAGTAAGAATAAGAATACGAACAATAATGGTAATCATTAGAACTACTAGTGGTCATAATATATTAATGATCATAGAATCATAGCAGTTGCAGCGAAACAATAGCCGCTGCAAGCAGCGTAGCCCCCATGGTGCTCAGACAGTGTCAGTACTCGCTACAATCTCTTCCGCGACCTCCAAGAGCTTGCAGATGGAGTCTCCCATCTCCTGCATTCTCAGCCCACGCTGCTTCCAGAGAAAGAAGCTAATCGCAATTTCTGCTATTTCGAAGGGCACATGGGCGTTGCTAGGAGTACCACGACAAGGCTACGCTCGCTTGGGATGTCGGCAAGCATGGGGTCCGGACCAGGTTGATGGTGGAATGGACACACAATTCTGGTAATCCAGATGAACACAGAACGGGGTAGCAAGAAACCTGTGGAAGACGTGCTGCGGGAAAAGCATAGTAAAGCCATCATGGATCGTGAAGTGAGGACTCTTGTACGAATAAGAACGATGAGCAGATGATGCTGATCATGTTGATGACAGGGCTGCACCGCACATTCAGGCCTCACACTTTGACAACTAGTAATCTCGATCCGAGACTGTCTTGTGCTATCATATTCTGCACGATGCAATGTGATTGTGGCATGCTGGTCTGCAGTCGAGCTTCCCTCTGCTCATCTTTGACCTGCTCATAAGGGCAGGCACGAGGGCAGCCTAGTCCTCCTTTGGGTCGGGAGTTGGGGTTTCCATGCCATACTTAAGGGTTTAGGGCCTTTAGGGACATGGGCAAATGCTAAAGGTTTGAGGACCACATGTTTGGTGCTTACCCGAAGTCCGAAGTCTGAATCCTCCACGGGCTCAGATGCGAGGCCCTCGACCTGCTCCCCCCTGATGATGCTGCTCAGCGTCACCCGGCGCACCTCATGGACAACCACCCACAATGCCGCATGCTCCCCAAGCAAAGCTGCTGGGATGAACCAACAGAGGCAGCGTCCCAGAGGTCATGGTTTCCGGGCACATAAAAGATGCGACGGAACCTGGCCGAGGTCGCAGGGTGAAGTAGCACAGGGTATCTGGGGAACAGAAGTGATTGAGGGCTACTGTAGAGCCTGTGCACCTTGCAAACTCTGCCTTGAGTCTTACAATAGCCACGCGACTCTTGAACCCCAGGCATGTCTTGCGGTACTGAATGTCAATTGCTGGAGAGATTAAGCTTTAGGACTTTCATGTGCGAACTCGCCGGTCTGGCTTGCTTTTGAGTACCGTTAGAGCAAATCTCAGCTGCGGCAAGGAGTCGGCCAAGTTTCCAGCCTGTAGGAAGTTGCACGGCACAGCCGTCAGCCCGAGCGCGTCTCAGCGGATGTCAACAAAACAGCTGAGCACGAAGCCAACATCAGCACGTCGTCACGGAAGAAGGACGAAGACAAGCTCTTGCACCTGACTGCTGCAGCCCTTGAACCTCGAGCCTGCCTCTGCAAGGTGACTTATGAGCTCCAGGGGCTCAGCTGAGGGGTGCGACACACGCTCCTGCCTTGAACGCCCTGCAAGTGCGATTAACATCTCGTCTCGTGCGTCCCAAGGCACCATTCAGGCACTCCGTGCTGGTCGAAGAAGACATCACTCAGCGCCCAGACACGAAGCTCCTCAGGAAGTCAGGCGAGCCAGCAACGCAGGGCTGAGCGAGCAGTCCTGTGTCGTTCTGGTGAGAACATGCTGGGTTTCGGGTCTTGGCGCAAGAAGCTATTCACATTCGCTTGCAGGAAAATGTGTGTGACGATTCGGTTTCTCTTGCGAGGTGGCACCGAGTCACTTCGGGTTAAGGATCACACAGACTTGGCTACTTTGCAGTGTTAGGCGGTCTTTCTGGAATTATGTTTTCCTTCTGAAGCCGTTCTCCGGCCTAAGATCCGCAACCCAGAAGCCTTTTGCGACGTGCAGCTGTTGTGACACAAGCAGCTATACATTGCATTCATCGTCATCGGGCCAGCCCTCGAGCCCCCAACTACAGTATCTGCTGCTATTCAAAGCAACAAATCCTGTCGATAGAGGTTCTTCAATATGGTCATCAGCTTATCAGACATGATCAGCTCTCTCCCACCTTGCGGGGCCGATGCCGATCCACACCGAACTTCGCCCAGCGTTTGGCTGCTGCCTGCTTTCGGTTTCGGAGCCGAGCTCAAGTGGAGCAAAGCTGTGGTGTCAGGGTCGGGTTGTTGCTTCTTGCGGCTTCGTATTCCAGGCCAGGGAGCCCTTGGGGACTTTGAGTGCTATCGAAAGCCCGCTCGGGTCTCGTACTTGCTTTGCAAGTTATTCGGCTCATAACACCGCGCTGGGACCGGGAACTTGCAAAGCGAGTCCAGTAAAGCCTTCGTGCACAAAGAGGATTTGGACTCTCTCGAGGGCACGATGCTACACATGCTGCGGTCGACGCACCAGCACCATACCTTCAGCTCTATTCGTGAATGTAGTCTTACTTGCCTAGCCCTGCCACAGTCAGCATGAATCTCGGATCCGTTGCGTGTCCCAGCAAGATTTTCAAGACGATCTAGAGAGGACGAATCGACCTATATGCAGTGATTTTTGGGATGCTCTTCCGTCTCTAGGGTTCGAACCTTGGTTCTCTCGCACTGACTGTCACTCCAGCTGAGGCGGATGCGGAGTATTCCCAGCGTATGATCTTCTGGAGACCTTGCAGGCATCATCGGCGGTGGCTGGGTGCCACAAGTTGCCCTCATTAGGAGCAACAGACAGCGTTACAGTGCACGAGGCTGAGTTTCCGCCATGCTGACCTTTAGAAAAAAGCTGGTCCAACTTGCTGAGGTCCAGGCAACTGTTGACGCCATCGTTAGCTGCCTTGAGACTTGAGAACATGCTTAACTACACAGACGCACACACACACACAAACACGCACAATAGATTCCTTGCTCCAGCCAGTCAGCACTGCTTCGGTGGTCTCGCTCATAATCATAAGTTGCCCCGATTATGCTGCAAAGTTTTGGGCGGCTGAGATCCACTTCTAGAACTTGGTTTTTGGAGTGTCGAAGAGTTATCACATCGTTTGACAGCCATGCGCAGAATGGTGTGGCAACATGACCAAAGACTCTACGAGAGATGAAACACGCCTCGTAATGTTCGTCCAGCCTGCGGGCCTGACGGGAAAAGCCGCGGCTTCGACTGCTTTCTGCACAGCAGAAAGTAGGTCGAGCTCAACATCTATACTATCTATACCTATAGCAAGAGAGAGGCTGGCTGTGATTCTAGGAAGCTTCGCTGGCCTTGGCAAAGCAGGCATACGCTGCTTTGAAGTCGTCCAGGATCAGGGATGCCTTGGTGGGTCAGTGCATGACTGCGAGCATAAAACACATACATACCTACAAACATGCATACTATGCTACATTATAATTATAATGTACCATACTTTACTACACTATATTATTCTATATTAGCAGGTACCATACTATACTGCATGCATGCATGGTGCACACACTAGAAACAGAGGTGCACCAGCTAAGGTTCTGGGAGCGACACCTGACCCGCTCGAACCAAAGGCTTGGACCAAATTGGGTCCTGGCACAAGGCGAGCTGTTTGCTGCGATGGCTGCCTAGAGGCCTAGAGCATCTAATTTGAAGTTAATCTTTGTGATCGCTGCTGTTCGAGACCTGAAATAATGCGCAATCGATGCACCGATTCTCACCTCCACCAATCATCATCATGATCGTCGGCATCAGCATCGGCAACGCCAACTACAGAAGCAGCAGCAGAACAAGAACAAAAAAGAAGTTGCAGCAGCAGCGGCAGCAGCAAAAACAGCGACAACCACCACCACTGACACCACAACAATTGGACGCTGTGCGAGCGGCCTCAGCACTTAACACCACAACAACAACAACAACAAGCACAACAACCACAACAACGATGACGACGACAACGGCCACGGCCACGAGCACACTATCGTCGCTGTGGATGTTTCAGTGAGGCAGGGACCAGACCATCCTGAACCATCAGGAAGCATTCAAAAGATCATCGCAGAAACTATCCTTCAGAAATCTTAATATTCGCCAATAGTTGCTTGCTTCGGCCAAGCGCAAACATCGGTACCGATGTGATCTTGAAAACCTCTTCCTCCGCTATGTCGGACGCATTTCCACGGCCGAAGGCTACGAAGTCATTCTGTTCTTACAGCCATAGCCGCAGCAGCCTTGCTGACAGAACAGACGAAATCTGTTTTACAACTCATATTCGGATCGCGCGCTGCATTAGGGTAACACTAATTAACAGCAATCATGGCGCTGCCAGAGGAAAAAGTCACAATAGGAATGTTCGGAATGTTCCGAATAATCGCCGATTTGCCCGAGTCTCTCGCCAAAGACGTTCATTTTGAAAATCATCGATGCTGTGAAATACAAACTATCGAAAAGGCTTGCAGCTTTCTTCGGATAACCGACGAGTTGTTGGATACCTGTTGGAAGCTCGGCTTGGGCTGCGAGCGAAATCCTTAGCTGAGATGATTTTCATCAAACAACCATAAGGCATTGATGCTCATCATCGCACTTTCACTATGGCTGCGTTCTATGACCAGGGTGTTTACAAACAGAGGGCCAACCCCCTCCACGCCTTCTCCGATGCAGCCATGGCGTCTGCATAAGCCTGCCCAGCGACCCACTCATGACTTATGTTCCTTCACAGACGGCTGAGGCACAACAAGTGGCCTCCTTAGGCAGCTCCAGCTTCAAGAAGCAAGCGGCCCGGTTCGAGAGGACGACGGCCTGCCAAGACTTGCAGGCAGAGGAAGGCCAGGCCATGGCCTGCCAATGTGGCCAGCAGCCCCTCAACGTCCTCGTCTTTGGACTCCATCATGGAGCGGTGGTACAAAGCCCTTCGGAGTCGCAGTTACGAAGGGGCCCAACAAGTGCAGAAAACTCTGCTGGCCCGGCCCAGGCCCTGCCCGGCCTGGTGTAAAGCAAGACTGCCACCTGAGCTGAAAAAAAAAGCGCCCCTCTTTGTTCACAGAAGCAACGTTTCAGTTCTGTGACGGGATGAGTTCACTTCCGGGCACCGGACCCCATGAGTTCCCTGCTTGAAGGCCAAGGAGGCGCCCTTCACGAGCTCTAAAACAGAAGCATACTGAGGCATAGTGTCATACTGCACCTGACTTCCAGTCTGCTTGGGCTTCTTGTGTGCTTTGAGGCCTCCTTGAACTTCTCGATCCGCTCGACGGCCGACACCGGGGCATCCGGATCGTCCCCACCATCCCGATCGTTGTAGAGGGCGGCCTGCTCTGGCAGGTCGGCCAGAACGGCTCATCGAAATCCGGCGGGGCTCTGGTCACTCATGGATTGTACACGGATGCCTCGCACTCCGTTGCCAAAGTCAGGAATTGACCTGCCTGCCATCAAGCGTCTGCAGTCTGCAGGTGCTGAAAGCTCTGCTGTCGGCTCTCTGAGAGCTGCACCGTCTTCCCAGCACAGCTGAAGCCTCGTTTGAGGGAGGTCAAGGCCTGGCCAAGCACCGCGGGAGGGAATGGGACCAAACTTCGGTGGTCCACAACAAGACATTAGGATTTTCCCGATTCTACGGAGGGCCCATGTTGCCCATCCGAGGGCCTCAGCCTCAAGCCCACGACACATCGCACCAAAACAACTGAATGGAGGCATATGGGCTGGATGTAGGTAAGGAGGAGTACACTGAGTACACCGAGCCAAATATACCTCGATCGGGAAGCGGGAAGCAGCACACCCAGTTGTGCAGGACTTTTCAATGTACGTCCTGTGATTCCTGCGACCAAACAAGCGGCTCTGACCTTCCTAACTTTTGTAGCCTCAGCTTACATACTGTACTCCATTGTTGCACATTTGTGCTTTACAAAGCATCACTCAATCCCCGCGTGTCAACCCTCCCTGCCCCTCCCGCCCTCGTGAACTAAGGAGCACCTCGCGATTCCTGGAAAGTCGGAGCTCAGCCGTGGCCCGCCGCAACCAGCCCTGCGACCGTCGTACACTCCGGGCTCTTCATTGCCTATATCGCGCCATTCAGCCATGAACCCACAGTTCGGGTCCAGTTACTCATCACTACAAATGAATCTGTATGCGAGCCGCTATGTGTGGAACTTTTTGGAACTGCACACCTGGTGCTGTGGCACACACTAGGCTGGCGTACCACCAGCATAGAGGGCCGTACGAGTACTCAACAGCTTCTCACTGAGTTCTCAGTGCCTGGTGTACCGTGCACCCGAATTCATGGCTGCAGCTCCGAAGCTTCTTTCCCGTCCTTCTCAACCTCGCCCTTTTCGCCCTGGCCCTGGCCCTCGCCCTTCGACTCCACGCGCAGTGGATGCAGGAAGAAGAAGCAGAGGCGACAGAGGAGGGTCACCGGCTCTGACAGTGGAATCCAGCTGGCACCCCGAGGCATCGGGCCTTTGTAGCGGTCAGCCCCAGTCAGCTGGACACCGGGCTGGGACAGCTCGGCGAAGGTCCAAAAAATCATCACGAGCAGAAAAACCTGCAAACCCACGTAGAGCCCACCGAAGACGTACCTTGGCTACGGACCACACATGACTGCACCTTAATTGCAAGTCAGTGTTGTCGTTTCAAGCAGCGGATGCATAGAAGCCTGATTCAGACCACGTACCCAACGTACACCCGATCAACTCAGAGTCGTTCCTTCCAGCAAGGATTTTTGCTTCAAAGCCGTGGCACCAGGACACCATGCGGCATTTGCTCACCTTTTCTGGGCGCACGAAGGCCATGAGGAAGATGGCCCAACACCAGAAGCCGATCTGGAGGCCAACGTATGGAATGCTGTGTGCGAAGACGGTGTCCACGCTGTGGCTAAGGACGGGATTAAAGACGCCCACCAGCCAGAAGCAGTTCGTGGTGAAAGTTACAAAGGCCGCGACAGCCAGGAGGCCCCTCTTGCTCCACTTCCCTTGCCATTCGCTCTGGCAGTGTCGATACAACTTGAAAATGGCATAGCCGTGCATGAGGCCCGTGATGAAGAACATGACTGTGGCAGCCTCCGCCCAACCCGGGAAATCCATGGCCACACAAATGGACCCTTGCCCAAAGACGTGGGAAATCGAGTTCTCATCAGGGTCATTGTTCCCTGCGAGCCTCGCCACGATCGGCACGACCAAGCTGAGGAGGATGCTGCAGCCCATTAGGGTGAGCGGCTTCTCGCACACATACTTGAAGGATGCTAGGCACACCATCTCCGAACTCTCTTTTGAGAGACCTTGAGAACTAAACGTGCGCCTCGAGCCCGCAACCCTGCCACTACAAACTGGTGCATGGTGCTTCTACGACTTGTCTACGACTCGTCTACGAGTCTAAAGACCTGCCCGGGTCCCAGATGTTAGAACAGAGGAGAGGGCCTTGGGCCAGTCGGGCTCCTGGATCGTTGCATCCTGGTCACGGCAGAAACGAAAAGCTGAAATAATGGTTTCATCACAGAGACCCAAACTCCGAGGGAGGGGCCACAGCATCTTCCAGGCTCTTCGCCCAGTCAAAGAGCTTCGCAAACACAAGCGCCTCGGACGGCTCGGACGGATGTCTCAAGATGTCTCAAGCCAGCGCCCCGTGGAATGTTGCAAGCCGAGCTGCCCGATTTGACATCAAAGTCGCGCGCTGTGCGGACTCTAAACCATCACCACCGAGTTCCAGAGCCTGTGATTTGATTTGTTCGGCTCTTCACGGTTTCGAGCGATGGCGATGGCAAGTCACACAACGATTGCCGAAGCAGTAAAGCTGCATGTCCTCTGCATGCCGGACCCCCTGCCTGACCGTAGAGTGAGAGTGCCGTATTCCATTCCTGACCAAGACGCATCCTCAAGTGAATCTGTCGCAACCTTCAATGCCATAACAGCCAGCCTTGTCTTTGAAGGCTTTGTCTGCGGCTTGCTTTGTCTCCTGTCGCTACACCCCTTGAGCTCACTGAAATTTGTTGCGCGAACAGCATGCGTCTGTTACAAGAAGCGCATTCAAGAATAATACCGGCAACATCAAACAAGGTGGACGGTCCTCCCACGGCCGTTGCTCGGTTGTCTCGGTCTCTGCCTTTGCTTCCGGCGCCTATGCCACATCAGGAATCTGCGTGCAGAGCGGTGGCAGAGCGCAGCCGCGCAGCACTGCAGCACCTGCGCCTCCTCGCCCAGGGCCGCCTCGAAGCCCGCCGGCAAGGGCGCGGCCGCGAGACCCTGCAGAGGACTCACTTATGCATCGCGGGCTTGGCTGAGACCCTGGGAGATGCAGTCAGGCTAGACCTTCAAGACAGGACTTCGCTGGAGTGGATGTCTGAATGGGTCTCGGAGGGTCCTTTGGCTTTGGGGGAGCATGAAGCAAGCGCGAAGCAAAAGATCTAGGCTCAGGCAGTCGGAAGCATGCGCTCTTTTCTAAAGGACTGGATCAAGACAATCGAGATTGTGGGAGTCGTCCTGATGCTACCTGCCCTGCGGGCAGTCTGCGCGGACAAAATCTGCCGAGGCCTTCAAGCCAACGGCTCACTTCTCCCTCTCAGTGCCCTCCCTTCTGCTGCACGGCCATCGGCTTGGTCAAAAACTCCTCATAGTAGTACTCGTGGCAGTCCAGCTTGCCCTTCTTCCACGGTGGGTAGCCGACGGACTTTGGGTTGGCCCAGGCACGCAGGCAATCGTAGAAGTCCACGAGGCACGGCATCTGAGCACTGCGAGCGTAAGGGTTGTGAGAGGCACGTTGATTTTTTGAAAAACCAGTGGGCACGCTTCGAGCCAAAAAGGTAGCCCACGGAATCATGACTTCAGCCCCTTTGCCAGCTTGTGCGAGTACCGGTGCAACTCCGTTGACTGCATCCAAAAGCGTGTCATGTCCAAAGTGGAAAGCCCCGCCTCGGCTCCAGCGTCGCGACGTTGCCTCTCGGCTTCGGCTTCGAAGCCTCGGTCTGCAATGATCGAAAGCTCCGGACATCTCATCATCATCGTGGTCAAACCATCGTCATCATCAGCGTCATCATCGTCATCATCAAGAAGCTCGACTGAGTGGATTTCGCCGGGTTCCGGGCGCTTCTGACGAAGCTCCCGAAGGCGCCTGGAGCGGCGAAGCACGGTGGACGCCAGGACGGATTCGTGTACCATTCTGGGCGTGACATCGGAAGAAGAGCCGCTGTTGTCGGAGCAGTCGAAACTGCCAATCGCAGTCGCACCGGCAGCAGCAGTTGCATCCAGCAGAAGCAGCAGCAGCAGATGCACTAGACTCACTAGGCAGATGAAGCAAGCAGCAAGCTAGCCCTGTCCCTGCCAGGCCTCTTGTAGTCTTTCATCTCTTTAAGGATCGGCTCCATCACGAAGTGAAGCTGCTCTCCTTCTTCGTCCTCCAGCTCGCATTTCTCTTCCTCGGACCTAGGCTTTGCGGTCAGAAACTTACGAGCAGAAGCAGGCAGCGACAGTGCGAAAAACACCTGAAGGCCTCCGCCCGACGAGGGCCCAACGGACCCGGCGGGATGCTCCACTGCTCAATCTCCTTCTTCCTCAGCTGTTATTTGTTCTTGGGCTTTCATTGTCAAAACTAAATACGATGCATGACTGGAGTGACGACAGCATCTGATAGATTCTTCACTCTTGAAGACAAGCTGACAAGCTGACAAGCTCACGCAACGACGCTCCAGCTCTTATATCCCAATGGCCGAACCGAGTGGCTTCCTTCGATAGGCCACAAAAGTCTCGTTACGGCCCTCACGCAGAGCCGAAGATGAAACAAGGAAACAAGAAAGAGATGTGAGAGCGAACGGATGCCCAAATCCCTCAAGCACGCCTTGCGCCTCTCCTCGATCTTGGCCTGAGCGTCGTGTGATTGGAAAATCGGTGCGTGATGTGCTCCCTGCAAAGCCAGGGCCAGGCCTGGAGATCGAGATACCTCTGCTGTTCAGTCCCGAACCTCAGCGGCCGAGGATGTCATCTGTCTGTCGACTCCGCTGCGCACAGTGCGAGCCAGGAGCCAGCGCTGCAGCAGCTGGCCATGGACCTTGTGCCATGTGAGGGCCTCGGATATGGACGTGACCGTTCTGCCGGTGGTTCCGGCTTTCATTTGCGCTCAACATGCTCCTCTCACGAGCCACAGATCGAAACGCAAGCCTGTGCGGGTGCTGCCTGTCGTGCCTGGTTCTGCAAGCCACTTTGGGCGATGGCCGTCAGGTCGAAAAGCTCTACTAAGGACTTTGTCCGAGACCCTCCAGCCACGAGACTACCTCCGCCACGAACTGGAGCGGAGTGCTGGCCCAGCCAGCTTCGGCAAGTCTGAAGCCGCCCATTGCCGGGTCAGATGCGAGAGCTTCGCACACTCCACGATGGCCACACTGCGTCAAGCTGCAACGTGCAGATACCGCCGAAAGAATCACTTTCAGTATGAGGCAATCGGGACCTCTGTGATTCACTTGCCACTTGCATACTCCTCACATCTCCTCACGCAAAGCAACACAAGCGAAAAGAGCAACCAGGCATAGGGCCAGCAAGCGCGAGGCTGCATCAGTCATTGCATCTTGCCAAGAACTCTGGTTTGCACGAGATGTGTATGTGAGTCACATACAGCAAACCAATCGCAGAGTTCTTGTCAAAAGAACCGTACCTCATCAAGATCCATCGAGCAGGTGCGGGGGGTGGGTCTTTTGCCAAGAACTCAGCGATTCGTTTGCGCGAGATGTGTATGTGAGTCACATACAGCAAACCAATCGCGCAGTTCTTGGCAAACAACCATACCACACCTCATCAAGATCCGTCGAGCAAGTGCGATGCTGAGTCTTTGCCCAGAACTCAGCGATTGGTTTGAGCAATATGTGTATGTGAGCCACAGTCACCTACAGCAAACAAATCGCCGAGTTCTTGGAACAAAACATACCTCATCAAGATCCGTCCGGTCGAACGCACGATGCTGACACTTCTGCACTTGGCGCCGCAGCTGTGATCTTGCCAACATACCTTCTCTCCCCTTCCTAGTACCGGATTTCGTGCTGTTGGAAGCTTGTCACAGCATTCCACGGAAACCTCTCCTTTCGAAGGCTCGCCGACCCATTGCTTCTTGAGCTTTGAGCTCTCCCCAGGCGCAGAGCCCGAAGCGAAGTTTGATCCGTACTTGAGGTGCCGCTGGTTCTGAAAATTCAGTGCTTGCTGCTGGCAAGTGTCTCTTACCGCCGGAGTTGGATGCAGAGCGTGTGTTCTCTTGCATGAGCTTCGTCTTAGAGACCAAGTAACTTGAGAGGTGATCTGCACAATCCAGACAATCAAACTGCTAGCTGTGCGGCTTTCGGAAAGGAGTCGGATTGACAACTCATCGAAAGCCACATGCCGGTCAGCAGCGTGACTTCTGAATACTTCTGAGTCCCCCACCCACTCATCAGTGTCAAGTTGAATCCTCAAGAAAGTATGCGGACGAGCTTGCCCGACTGTGCCATGCTTGCTAAGACTTTAGAATGTCATTCTCCTCCTCATCATCATCGTCATCGTCATCGTCATCATCATCATCATCATCACCAACATCATCATCACAGCATCAGCAGCAATTGTATCGACCAGCATCGCTCGCGGCTAGAGCTTTACTGCGCATAACAATGAGACTTGACTTGTGTGACTGGCTCGAAAGCATGACAATATGAGTGCCGAAGTGAAGCCATGTTGAGGCAACACCGGATGACGCGAGACTTTTGCAATGGCAACCGATCTTGGCTCTTGCCGAGCTTCCAGTAGTCATCGGTGACCTTGCCCCTCGCTTTAATCACCTCGTCGCACATGATCCGGCGAGTAATCGGCCCGTCCTGCGATTCGCTCCAGGACTTCACAGCTAGAGCTTACAGTGGTTTGTAGGTCACCCGCTGCATGCCATCCTCTGCGGGCTTCTTCCGGATCACCATTGCTGGCTTGAACACCTCGATCACGCGAGGCTCGGCAACAGTCACGGAAACCGTGCCGGGCCGGGTGCCAGGCGCAAACCCACTGGTTTTGGTAATTGTTGGTGGAAATGAACTCGTCCACCCACTTCTTTTCCTCGGTCAGATCGCGGCATGAAGCTCGCAGAGCTTGCATCGTCTGTAGGCATTGAAACCTGAGAGAATCCCACCAGGCACCCCAAAACTTGGCAAGCTTGCGGCAAGCTGCAGCTTGTAGCTGAAACTCGAAGGTGGAGCGCAGCCTTTGGCCAGAATCTGATGTACACAAAGGCAACTTGGCATAAGGTACTTGACAAGGAGGGTTCAAAAGAAGGGAGGACGGGGTGATGACTCTGAACATCTTGGAGGTTCCACCCGCATGTAGCCTACTACTACACTCGGATACCGTCGACCATTCGGAGCGAAAGGCCAGAATGCTGCAAGAGCTTGAGGGCGTTGTCGCGAAAGAGCGATTTCCACTGCGCAAGAGAGAGTCCGCCCTCGAAACGAGCTAGGCGCATGGACACGGCCTGCGTGGCCAATGCGGTCACGAGACTGTGGCCCCGAGCTCAAGCTTTCTTCGACAGTCGGCCCACATCATACAGGCAACAAAGCACTAGCGCACTGGACGAATTCAGACATCAAGCTCTTACATTGCTTTTCGTGCTGGGTGGAAGGAGTCTTCAAGTGCGGGGCAAACGGAAGAGCTGTCACTTTGGCACGTTCAGCTTTACGCCGCAGTGTCCACAACATTGCACATGCTTGTTCGGCGGGCATCATTGTGTTCTGCAGCGAAGTTCTGTCATGGGGGAGGGACTTGTCTTCTAAGAACGAACAGCCTGGATAGGGTTTTGCAAACCCAGAAATCTTGGAACTCCGAATGCGAGCTCCCGGACACCAGAATCCTACAGTGCTTCCACAGAACATTGACTCCGTCTTTGTTTTGTCTGTTAGTTTCAATTTCCCCCAAATCTGAAATAAGGCCACGCCAAGCCCCCAGACACCTCGCTCTTTACGTTCAGGTGAACCCAGAGCACTGTCGAGGCACCCGTTCATCTCCCGCTCGACGCGCTCCAGCTCCCGCTTCTTGTCCTTCTCCAAAAGCTCTCGGAGGAGGCCTTCCTCCTCCTCGCGCTCGCCCTGCTGGCGCTCCTTCCTCTCGGACCACCTTCGCTTCGCAGCCTCCAGCTCGCCTCAGAGAAGCAGAAGGACTAGCAGTGACTAGCCGCTAGCCCCTAGCCTCTCTCTGAGTCTTACGGTATCTAAGACAACGTCAACCAGACAAAAACCGGCGACTCCTTCTTTGCAGAAGATTGGCTCTGCTTCTCCCGTATGAGTCGGGTAAGCTCCGCCTCTTCGTCCCCCTCCTTCTCATCGTCCACCCTCAACTCCGCGGTCGCTTGGCCCGGCTGGCCAGCAAAGCTTGGCGACTGGGATCCCTGCTCTTCCTCCTCCTCGTCCGTGGAGCCAGGATCTGGAAAGCCTTCTGGCGGGCCCAGGTTGAAGCGAAGGAGAAAGCTCTCCACCTCTGGCCGCGGCTTCCGGACACGCCTCTGCTTTGTGAGCTGCCCTGCGCTCGCCTTTAAAACTTCCTGGCTCTTTGCATTCGCCCGCTCGTCCTCGCTCTCGCTCGCCAGCTCCTCGTCGGCCAGAGCCACATGGCCTGCGGACTCAAGGGCAGGCAAGTGATGTGCTCCCAGAATCCCTCTCCTCCCTTTAGCCAAGGCGCCTGCGTTTGGCAGGGCCTGTCTCAGGAGCCCAGTGTTGCAGCACCAGCCGTAGCCTTGAGGATTCAGCTGGGCCTGATGGCCCAGGGCTGCCGCGGCCTTGCCGAAAGCAACCGGATCCGTTCCCGGCGCCGACTCCCAGATGACTGCCACTGAGGCCAGCCCCAGGCGCAGCCCCCCGCGCTCTTTGGCATCTCCGGCTACGAACTTCCGCACCGGGAACCCAGAAGCACGAGGGTTTGACATGCTAACCCTAAGGTGTGCTTGGTGGTTGTAATTCTTCAGATGTCGCTTCGCCACGACATCCTTGCAGCAGGGTGCATGCATTGATGGCACCAGCGGATTGCCATCCAACTGTACGTGGACCGTCACACCAAGGGGCCCACGACGGGTGGGTTCTCCGGGCACCGGTAAACCCTCACCATCGATCACAAAAGTGACATTACAAGCCTTGTTCGGCGCCAGCTTCAGCAAAGGGTTCTGGAATCGTATTAACACCATACTTCCTTTGAAGGTCGGCGACCACGCAGACAGCACCGGGTCCGTGGCCTTTGCACGGACCGTCAGCGGCATCGCCAGCTGTAGGGCACCGGTCTCTTTGTTGGACTGCCGGAGAAATGCATGTGGCTTGTGCCTGAAGACGACGACCAAGTCACCTGGAGTGGTGTTGAAGCTTGGCCAATGGCCATCTCCTTCCAAGCGGTACTCGCTCCCGTCGGCCTGACAGGGGCCCCTATATAAGGGGCAAATGCGCAACGCAGCCATGCAATGCAGCGCGGCTAGACAGGGCCCCGATCTGAAGAGAACGCACCTGGCCCGGATCGATCTTGATATTCACGGTCTTGAGGTTTTGATTCGTGCCCCCGAAGGCCCGCTGCATCCGATCCCGCTTGACCTCTCGGATCTTCAAGCCACCTCACATTCAAGAGGATGCCGGCAGCAATGCCCGAGCCCCAACAGGACACAGCGCCTTCTGCCCTGGACAGCGTCTTTTTTAAATGATTACTAGTACGGCTCACTTTGACGCTTTTCGGCTCCTGCCTCTCAGGGCCTTTTCCAGGGAGATCTTGATCTCCAAGCGGAGGGCGGCGGCCTTCGGCAGCTTCGGAGCCTTGGACTTCAGCAAGTTCTGAACCTCCTGGCCGCGGGGGGGCTTCCGACTGGATATCCAGTATAGTAGTAGTAGCAGTAGCAGTAGCAGTAGCAGTAGCAGTAGTAGTAGTAGTTGTTGTTGTTGTAGTGGTGGTGGTAGTAGTAGTAGTAGTAGCAGTAGTGGTAGTCGCAGTAGCAGTAGCAGCAGCAGCAGCAGCAGCAGTAGTAGTAGTAGTAGTAGTCGTGGTGGTGGTGGTAGTAGTAGTAGTAGTGGTAGTAGTAGTAGTAGTAGTAGTAGTAGTAGTAGTAGTAGCAGTAGTAGTAGTAGGAGTAGCACAAGTAGTAGTAGTAGTAGTAGTAGTAGGAGTAGGAGTAGGAGTAGGAGTAGTAGTACTAGTGTGTCCATGCGCAGAACAGGATGCGCAGAACAGGGGGATTTTTTGTGGCATGTTTGAGGGCTTGTCCATCCTGCGCGTTGACGCCGTCGCTTCGGCCCTCCTTCTTCCCGGACCAGCGACCCCAGAAGTTCGAGTCACTGTTCGTCTTCTGCGAGTAGAAGGAGGAGTTCATCCCCTGCAAAGCAAAGACCGCGATTCAACAAATACTGGGCGCCCCAAATCCCTCTAGCCTTCAGGCTCCAAATCGCTGAAACCCAGCCCCTGCCTGGGACTTGGCTCTTGCCTCGTCGAAGCGGGCGCGGTCGTACTGCCGCCGCGTGGCGCGATCTGAGAGGATCTCGTACGCCTCTTGGGTTTAGGAGGGCTCAGGAATTTGGGCTCGCCATTTCGGAGTCTAGTCTAGACTTTTTCAGGCTCGACTGTAATGAGAGGATAGAGTAGTCACTGCAGCATTAGGGGCCTCCTGGATCTTCTCGAACTCGTCCTGCATCTCCCGGAGCTTGTCGGGCTTCTTGTCCCTGTTCTTGTCCGGGTGGTACTGCAGGGCTAGGCGCTTGTAGGCACCTTTGATGTCCTCCAGTCTGCAAGCAATGAGGCAAAAGGAGAAAGCATCGTCTCGGATTACGTGATTACCCTTCATCGCCACGAGAGCCTCTTTGTGCTTACTTACCGACCTAGAAAGCATGCTTCAGCCACCAGCATAGCACCGAATTGCCAGTCGCTCAGGCCACTACCATCAATCAAAGGGCAAAAGGTATGCTGCCCCTCCTAAATTATCTGAATTAGAAGCCATAACTTCAATCCTGGGATACAGATACCATGGTGCATGTCGACCCGGAATGCCCATGTCCTTGACCGATGCGAAGTCATCCACCTCTAGCAGCTTGTAGTAGTCATTCTTCGAGTCGAACTTCCGGATGGGCGCCACCTTGAAGTCCTCCTCATCGTTCGGCTCGTAGCCGGGATCTGTTCCTCAGATATGAATACGAAGGACTAAACCGCCCGCCTTTATCAACATGGGATTGCGGGGGGCACCCTAAGCCAGCCCAGCAGCGTTTGCGGATCAGATTCCGGATCTTCGTAAGCTCTTCCTCGATGTCCTGGGACTTGACAAGGGCCTTATACAGGCCCGTGTCTTCCCACTTCACCTTCGGGCCGGTGTAAACATCCAGGTAGTCGTTCTTCTTGGGTCGCTCCTTAGCCTCGGTTCAGCTTTGGCAACTAATAATCGGAAACTCCCATGTCTTTTGACAGGAAAGACAAGGCAAGTTGCGAGCTGCGCCTCCTCCTGGCGCGGCGAAGGCGTTCCGGGGAGTTCAATGCCCCTAAACTTAGGCATGGGTGCAGGTTCGGGTACTTGAGGAAGGCCTGCTTAGGGGCCGTGAAGGATCTAACCCACGATGTGAGCCATCGTGAATGAGCAGGCAACCCAAAACGGAGTATCGAAGTGAGCCAAAGACAAACATGAGCACCAAAGAAACCAAACAAGAAACGCTTGACAAACACTAATTACAACCCCGAAACATCCAAAAACTGCGGCGCATGGTAACTATCCTGACGTGATCTGCATGGATGCTTGCAGAGCACAATCACATTGCACAACTGCAACCCCTGCTCGCTAGAACCACGCGGCTATTGCATTGAACAGTCTGTTCGGGGCATCTGCAGCCTACTTTTGACTCAGCGGGGCCTGCTGCTTTGCCAGCTGGGCGTCGAAGGTGACCAGCTGATTTGTAGTCGGGGCTGGCCTCTCCTCGCCACTGCGTCGGCTCGCTAGGACACTGAGCGAGGGCGAGTCTGAACTTCAGCGCACTATGCGGGTGTCATGTTCGAGCTGCATGCTCACAAAAACTCCGTCCTTGGGTTTCTGGCCATTGGGCCGGTGCATGCAGGGCCTTAGCAGTAGCGACTCTGTGCGGACACGTCTCCGATGTCAAAGTCCTGGTAAGGTGCGTACCGGCAGCTGGCCCTCGAAAAGTAGTGGAAAATCAGGGAGTCCGGCGCCCGCACCCTTAAAGATCTTTTGTCAACATGAGCAGAGCTTGATGCTCAGTAGATTCAGATGGCATGGCTGGTCATGGCTTTGGTCCGTTCAGTAATTGACCGATCCAACACATACGGAACTTCAACGCAATGCAGTTTTGTTTAGGTGCAGTGGATCGGTTAAGAAGGCAGGCTCAGCACTGCTGACAGCCTGAAGCAAGAATCTGCTTGGAGCCGCAATGCTCGGGCGGCACAAGTTCCACACTCAATGTAGAATCTAGTGAAGCTGTTCTGTGCACACACTCTTACATGCTTTGGGAGCTTGGGTTCAGCGGATGATTTTAGGATCTATTTGTTGAGTCGCCCTGTGTCGTCCAACGGCGCAACAGTAAGCCCAGGGTTCCGGGGCCTTCCAGCGTCAAAGGACAGACTGAGATTATCCGACATGCCCACCTAAGCTGGAAAAGCCGATATTTCAACCCGAAACTCTGCGATGAGTTGGTGTGTTGTGGGAAAGCCCTGAGGCTTTCAGAGATCCTACCATTTGACGGGAGCACAGAGGCGCTTTAACCAGATTGAGTTCGGTAGTGTTGCTTCTCATGATCGGAAACTGATAGTACAGGTAGCATTGGATTCAGAAACCCTTTGAGACGAATGCTCCGAAGCACCTGGGACACCTTGAATCTCTGCCTTTCTTGAGCTGCTCCACGCTCTACCTGCAGCCGCTCCTTGTTCCGAGGTTTCCCATGGCAAAGACAATCGCGCGGCTTAGCTTCTACTTGACAAGCTTTGGTCAAAAAATGGTGGCTCAAGCTGGCTTTGCCATGCCAGGCTTCTCGTTTACTGCACTGCCGCCCAGCTGCTTGAGAGCAGCCCATGGGCCCTAGCCATAGGGAATATGGCTCGGGCGGCTGCACAAAGTGTGGTTAACATCAGCTCCTTCCGTGCCGGCACCATCAGAACACGCCAGGTGCTTCCGACGGATAGGTTTCGGGCACTTCAGGGCCTGTGAAACATCTGCTACCATGCATGCTCCGATATAGATGTCTTGAAACAAGCAAGAGACTCTGTCATGCAAGCGCTGACGACAGCTCGCTCGTGGATGCATTGCACAGAGAGTCCACCTGCCTGGCGTGCAGACCAACAGAAAGCAGTGGAGCTGAGAGGTGCAACAGAAGCTGTCGACTTCGCTGTCACGTGTCTGCTTGCATCCACGATCATCTACACGGCTCCATCCTGAGCCTTGCCTCTGATCAGCTACCAGCTACCAGAGCAGAAGGCGGAGCCTGGGTCGAGTCTGGGCTTGGCTTCCAAATTATGCACTGCCTCTGCTTGTTCATGCACTTGAAGAAGCACAAATTGACAATGTAACCATAGTATCAGTCGTGGCTTCGCAGATCGCTTGCAGGCGGAACTGTTGATGCATTTTGAACTCGATGCGTGCGGTGCTGGAATATCCTCCCTGAATGCGGGGCAAGCTTTGCCGTTCCCTCTGGTCTGGGCTTGTGGCTGCAATCGTCTGAGGCTGCGGTCGGGATCCCGATGTTCGGGCTGACCTCGCAGAAGGCTCACTGAAGGATGGCTGAATGCCTTTAAGGCGATCGACACGGC